>CATIWQ010034485.1:0-32827 GCA_949673415.1 Euphorbia schlechtendalii
TTTAAAGTGTAGGGAAACTATAGCCATAATACTTTGAAATTGATCAATAAAGGATGAGGGTATTAATGAAAAATCAAAAGAAAGAGAGGATAACCAATGAGTTATGCAAAAGGTGAGGAATGGTACGGAGCAGAAACTACAGCCATTCATTGAGTGAAAAAAAGAAAAGAAAGCATAGCATGAAAAATGGGTGCAAAGTACAAAGTACTTCAAAAACATATGCTTAAAAGAAAAAATGAGAGAGTGGTATGGAGCATAAAACGCAACCACTGAGAGTGTTTTAGCATCCTAGGTTACCTAAAAATGCCTTGAGAGAAATTAATCAAAGTGTGCTTTCTATGTCCTTTATACTTTTTACTATGCTTAAGGGAATGTAATATTCGAGTATGCATATAGCGCTTATATGAAGATGCGATTCGGTTGACTCTCCATTAAGAACAAAGGTATGCAACTGAGCTATATAAATTACACATTACTAATTTGTTGGAAATTTCGAACTTCTTCTTGAAATCTTTTGCAACGTGGAATGTGGTACTCACTGCAATAGTCTTTTGCCAAATAAAGTACGAACTTATTTACCAAATTTATACACTTCTATTGAATTTACCTTAAGGACAAGGTAAAAGTTAAGTGTGAGGGTATGATATGTGTATAATTACACTTATTATCACATTAATTTTATACAATAAACACTGTAGTTTTAGTCATTTTTATACTTCATATAAAAGATTTTACGTGGTATGTAGTTGTTTTTTATGCAAATGCAGATACTAGGTAAATCTTGGGAGTAAAATGAGCTAAAGTGGAATTCTATGAAAAAAGAGTGAAAAAGGTGCAAAAAGATGCATGGAACTTAAAGATTTGGCTTAGGATCGAAGTTGTTGAAGATCGGTGAAGTTACAAAAAGAATTCTGAGTAAAACTCAATTCATGGTCGTGACAATGATTCGCGGTCACGACTTGTTTACTTCAGAAATAGAAGATTGCCAATCAAAGATTCATGGTCGTGACATGTGTATCGCGGTCATGACATGGATGGTTTTCTGGTATTATCTTTTTAACTAACAACCGCCAGATAAGCATGATCAACCGCCATCAACCGCCATTAACTACCAACGAACAAACGCCTATCAAGAGTCAACCAATCATGAATAAGTGCTTATCCATTGTGGATTATATCAAAGCTTCTCAACCAATCACAATGAAGATATGCAATCTTTCACTAATGGACACAACCCTTCGTTTGGATAGACGGAACCCTTCAAACTCTATAAATAGGGTTCCAATCCTCTTCAATTTCATGCATTCAAGAAGTGCAGTGGATTAGTGTGGTATAGAGTGTAAAAAGTGAGAGAGAGATATAGTGTGTGTGTAGATAGAATCGCTATGTTCTTAAGTGTTAGCGAGAAAATGTTTAAGTGATTCGAATCTTTGTTTCGATCACTAAATTTCTCTATATTCTTGAGCAATTGTTGTATAAGTGTACTTGCAAATCACTTATCAATAAAAGTTTTCGTTCTTCAATATTCATTTATTCGATATTTGCAAAGAATAGCATCCTAGCGAAGGTTCTGTACGGGCGGAGACCAAATTCAAAGCAGACGCAGGAATTGTGGGAATTGACAACTCCCATTAAAGAGTGGATACGGTTTGATCAACTTTAGCTTTCACTTGAATACCTTACAACTTTGCTTTGCTTTCTACTTATACTTTCTATTTCGAAGTTTATTTTATGTCTATGTGTCATAATGCGTATTTCATGCTAAGTCTTTTATGTTAATCAAGTTATATGCATTGACATTAATTTTAAGAGTAGATCTGTGATAATAACGCTATTTTGTGATATAACGCTATTTTGTGAGCCAACATTTTTGGAATGGTAACTTGCTAAATGTGGCTATGTGATAGCGACCCGTAATAAGCATAATATTGACGTTTTCCAGGTTTATATAATCATCTTATCTCTTTTGCGCTAGGATTAGAAAAGTTATTTCATGAGTTGCTCTGCGGCGAATCATTGAAAGTCTGAGTGTATTGAACCGGGTTTGTTAGATTAGTCTAGTGCATCGTAACTTATTTGTCGATCTTACATGTTTTCTCTACTATACTTGTTCGTAGTGAAAATCTATATATTTAGAGTCTCTCATCTATCACATCTATATTTACTCAACTTTTCATTCTAATCTGCCTATCAAAAATCTCAATTCTATTTTTACTTTCTTATTTTAACTTTCCCATATTTATCTTTAGAGCTGGTTCCTTCCCTGTGGGTTCGATATCTTTTAAAACTACATCGTAACTATATACTTGTAGTTATCATCATTTTTCTATTTGATAAGAGGTATTGACAACACCTACATTTTTCATGAACAAGTTTTTGGCACAATTATTTGAGGATAAGCCTTACGAAACGTGTGTAGCCAAGTCTCACGAAAAAGTTCTTGGAACCATTAGTTATTAAATTTATCAGTGGAAAAGTGGCGAATAGTGCTAATCTTTATGGATGTAGGTAGTTTAGGATAGATGTATGTTAGGATTTAATTTCCTTCGAATATCACTCATTTCGAAATTAAATGTAACATTTGTTAGATATCGATGTATTTTAGGTGATTGTATCCCTTAGATTTCGATGTATTTGGGTGATTTGTAAAACCCCCAATCCAATGATGTAATTAATCCCCCATAGACTAGGCGCATTTACTTTCTAGCACTTTATTTATGACTTTCTGCATGCTCGATAAAGAATAAAAATATAAGGCAAAAACATCTAGATTGAATTGAACTATCATAAGTGTGGTTTCCAAATGGGAATAATGTTAACTCAAATGATGACGAAATAGGTAACTCATCCCAGACCCGAATCTCTAAACTATGGTATCGCTTAGGCTTAACGGATCTAGGCTGTACCAAATTTTCCCAGAAGAGCAGATCCAGGTGGCGACTCTGAGTACCAAAGGCTAGAGATCCTAATCTCAAGTCTATTAAGCTTGAAAATCACATTTTCAAACAACATTTTATTCGAGCAACGCATCCTTCGAAGCATGCTCCTTTCAAAGAAACCCCACGCCCCATCTCACAGGGCCGGAGCCTAGCGGCGACAGCGCGGGTCCAGAACATCATCCTCTCACAGGGGCGACTCCGTTGGGGATTATTTTTTTAAAAAAACTTAAAACAAGTTTTAAAGATTTTAGATGAGTATTGAAAAGTAATCAAATTAGTTGATCCACATTAAAATATCATATAAAAGCATGTGCATTATATGGCTAAGCCTTTAAGATTAGGGTGCGCCTATTACCTTGAAGTTTGCAAAAGTATCACTTGCGATCTCCGTGGAGACTGAGGATACTTAAGCTGGTGGATCACTTGTTGCCATATCATATGTACCTTTGAGGAGAGGCTTAGAGTGTATCTTAGTACAACAAGAACCTTCTACATTAACAACCCATAACCGAACTCATATAGGGAAACCGCAGATACTTCCCCTAGGTCCACTAAAACAAATGCATCTTTTTGTGTAGGTTCGCTCCTTAATACTATGTGGTATTAAGATGACCCAAGCCCAGATTTAGAAGCCTAACCCTTATACCTAGGAGACATAAGGTTGGAAATGATACGATGTGTGCTATGTGCTATGTGTTCATCACATCACCATGTTTATTTCACGTAAAGCATCATGCTAACCCATGATTTGTTGTGCAGACATGAATTATACACACACCTGTCATTGTCCTAACACCGTCTCCCTAGAGTTAGAAAGACGCGATGAGACAACGTCACCTAGGGCTAAGACCCCCATTGGTCAAGATAATTCTTACTAAGCACTCGAACCTCTGTGCGCTTAGAATCATGGATTTCTAAGGCTAGGGTATAACACACCATTCTACTTGAACTTGAGCCTAGAACTAGAAGACATGACAAGACAGTGTCACCTAGGATAGGATCATCCTTGATTATAGCAGTGCTTACTAAGCACCTGAACCTCTGTCCACTTAGAATCATGAATATCTAAGCCATAGGGTATAACACATCATTTTACCCGAACTTGAACCTAGAATTCAAAGACACGACAAGACATTATCCCTTAGGGTAAGACTACCCTTGGTTATAGCAGTGCCAGCACGACACTCGAACCTCCGCCCTTTTGAAGTCATATACCATAGGGTATAACACATTGTATTACCAGAACTTAAATGTGTCGAGAGCAATCCACAATGATTAGTTCTCAAAATCAGAAGCGCATAATCACTTGAATAATTTTTGATTCCTTGTCATTCTCAGTCTATTTGTTTTCAAAAGGATTGGCAAACTTACCAGCTTTTTTCTCGCCAAAACGGCATCCCTTTACCATTGCTACGCAGGTAGTATAGTAAACCTAAATTATGGTTTCTTTTATTTCAAATGGATTGACAAACATACCACTTTAGAATAGCTTGTTACCTTGCGGGTAATAGGCAACCATCATCCGTTTGTTTCAAAAGGATTGTCAAACTTACAAACTTTTCTCGCCAAAATGGCATCCCTTTACTTATTGCCACATTGGTAGTATAATTACCTTAATTACGGTTTAGTTTGTTTCAAATGGATTCATAAACATACCATTTTCGAATAGCTTGTTACCACGTGAGTAATGGGCAACCATCGTTGGTTTGTTTCAAAAGGATTGGCAAACCTACTTTTCCTTTGGCTAGCTCCCTAAGGCCAGCAATTATTTTATTCATCATCATAGCATGTTAACCCTTGTTTCATAGCCATTACATGAACATTTCACGCATCAGTCTCAAGTCAATCAAGCATGCATTCCACTTCTACTGATGGTTGATTAAATCTTCTTTAGTTAAGGTTTGGAGGAGGTCAGCTCATCGGCTCGTCCGGATCTCTCCCACTATGGCTCACCAATAAGAATCTTTCATTGAGGGTCTTCTGCATACAGATTCCAGTGAGGGTTCAGGTTCAGATTCAGGTTTAGAATTCAATTCAGAGTAGCATTCAACTTTTGGTTCAGAGTAGATTCTCAGAATGGCAGATCAGTAGAATGTTTCATCGGGGAGTGATCAGTGCGGTCAGGATGGGCCGGCAACCCCGCAGTTTGGATCAAGCTAGGACATAGCCAATGATTGTTCGGCGATTCTCCACAGTGATCAATTCGCTCAAGCCATGCAGTTTCATACCGGCCCTAGACAACCAGAGGGTAAGCCCTCAGATTAAGAGCTCATCAGGAATCTCCAAGGTCCCATCATTGCGAGCCACCCTATGATGAGGAGGCCAGGCTCTGCTCCTCACACATTTCCATCATCTAGCAACCAACTCGGCATCGGAGGCTCTCAAGTAGTAGGTCCATTCAAGTTCCCACCTAGATTGGGACAAACTAGTCAGGGAGCATGCCAGGTCTGAGGAAGTAGTGGCCTGGCAGGAGTTAGCATGAATAAGTGAATTGGGGATCAGTTAGTTCTACCCGGGCAGTCAAGCTTTCAACAAGTGTTTCATCCAGGTTATCAGCAGTTCGTAGCAATAGTGACGTCGGGAGGGGCATCTTTTAGCTTCACCCCTACCACACAAGGGTTTCATCCCCAGTCTAGGGCTATTCCAAACTTCCAAGATCCACCTTTCGGTTATGGCATGAATGTCAATGCCCTAACAATGTAGTATCAGTGTCAATTCTCAACCCAACCAACTTCTGCACTTCCTCCCAAGGGTTCTGCATATCCCCAAGCTCTGTATAATCAGTTTAGTGGCAAAGGTAGGCTAGAGATGGGCTATTCAGCTCCCCAGCCCATCATAAAAGTGCTATGGTAAAAATTCTTGGCAACCCAAGCCGCTCAGCATCTAGGTTTCCAAACTACAAGTTATTTAGCACCACCCGTGGCACCAAGTGATGAATGGCTCCCTGAGAATTTCTCAATATCGGAGCTAGTGAAGTTCAATGGGTAAGGAGACCCCTAGGCCCACTTGACCAATTACCAGATGGTAATGGATGCTTGTTCAGTTAGCGATAAGATGCTGGCCAAGATGTTTATAGTGATGCTAGCAGATGTTCGCCACTTTTCTACTAATAAGTTTAATAATTTGTTCATAAGATTTAGCTATATATAAATGGTGCCAAAAACTTGTTCACATAAAGTATAGGTGTTGTCAGTACCTCATATCAAATAGAAAAATGAAGATAACTATAAGTATATAGTTGCGATGTAGTTTAAAAAGATATCGAACCCACAGGGAAGGAACCAAGTCTAAAGATCAATAAGGAAGACAGAATAAAGAAAATAAAATAGATTTGGTATTTTGGATAGGAGGATTAGAATGAAGAATGAGTAAATATAGATATGAAAGATTAGAGAATCTAAATATATAGATTTTTCCTATGAAATAAGGATTGCAGAGAAAACATGCAAGTTCAACAAAGATGTTACGATTCACTAAACTAATCTAACAGACTCGATTTAAAATACCAAATGTTTAATAATTCGCTGCAGAGAAACACATGAAATAACTTTTCTAAACCTAGCGCAAACGAATTAAGACAATTATATAAACCTGGACAACATCAATACTATGCTTAGTATGGGTCGCTCTCACATAGCCACATTTAGCAAGTCACCATTCCAAAAATGTTGGCTCACTATATAGCATTATATCACAGATCTAGTGATTATACACAACATTATTAACCCTGAAACTACTTTTAAATTAACTCCAATGCATATAACTTTATTACTATAAAAGACTTAACAGGAAATATGCATTATGACACATAGACATATCATAAACTTTGAAATAGAAAGTATAAGTAGAAAGAAAAGCAAAGTTGTAAGGTATGCAAGTGAAAGCTAAAGTTGATCAAACAGTATCTACTCTTTAATGGGAGTCGTCAATTCCCGCAATTCCTATGTCTGTTTTGAATTCGGTCTCGGCCCGTACAGAACATCCTTTAGGATGCTATTCTTTGCGAATATCGAACAAACGAATATTGAAGAATGAAAACTTTTATTGATAAGTGATTTGTAAGTACACTTATACAATAATCGCTCGAGAATATAGAGAAATCTAGTGATCGAAAAAGGGATTCAAATCACTTAAATATTTTCTCGTGAACACTTATGAATGTAGCGAAACTAGATATTTTATTCTCTATCTACACACACTATACGTAACCCTATAATTGCACTCTAATGCTACATGAAATTGTAAGGTTTGGAACCCTATTTATAGAATTGAAGGGTTGCAACTATCCATATGAAGAGTTGTGTCCATTAGCAAAAGATTGTATTACTTCATTGTGATTGGTTGAGAAGCTTTAATCTAATCCAAAATGGATAGGCACCTTTTCATGATTGGTTGATTTCTGATAGGTGTATATTCGTTGGTAGTTGATGGCAGTTGATCGTCCTTATCTGGCGGTTGGTAGTTAAGAAGATTAAATCAGAAAATCGTCCAAGTCACAATCGCAATATATAAGTAGTAACTGTGAATCTTTGATTGGCAAATTTCTATTTTGAAGAAGAATAGGTCACGACCGTGAATGATTGTCACAACCGTGAATTGCATTTTTCTTCGGAATTCTCCTTGTAACTTCACCAATCTTTGACAGCTTTGATCTTAAGCAAAATCTTTAAGTTCCACACATCTTTTTGTACCTTTTTCACTCTTTTTTCATAGAATTCCACTTTACATCATTTTACTCCCAAGATTTACCTAATATCTACATTTGCATAAAAAAACAACTACATACCAAGTGAAATCCTTTATATGAAGTATAAAAATGACTTAAACTATAGTGTGTAGTGTACAAAATTATTATGATAATAAGTGTAATTGTACACTTATAACAGGTTCCTACTTCAAGCTAAGATCTTCTTAACTTTTTATATTTTGTGTATGTTTTCTTTTGTGTATCTAACAATGTAGTACAGGAAAACATTCAAGTTACCAAACCATTGAAGATAAGCTAAAGTAAAAAAGGATTTTCCAAATCAAAGAAGAAATTCTCCAAGTATGGGGGAGCAGAGCCGCTTGTAGTATACTCCCTCAGTATGGGGGAGCCCAAGTTGACTAAGGGAAGTCACTCAACACAAGGGAGTTTTACACTGCTTTCAGGTATTCTGTAATCTCTGAACTATTTATACAATTAACTTCTTCTACTATCTAGTTTGCTATCTATCCAAAATGGGGGAGATTGTAGAACCAAAGTTAATAGTACTTCATAGTACTGAATTGTTTTAGAAACAGCAAACTATCTAGGGTAGTGAAATTAATAGAGTACTAAGTAGACTCTTAATTAATAAAGCTGACTTGTGTTTATTCAAGGGAGAACAACTCAGTTTTGCTGGATAATTAATTAAGTTATAATTTAGAGTTGGAAAAGCTGAGTCTGTGCTGAGTAATACATAGTTTAGGATTATTTCACTCATCTTGTGTTGAGTCCTACTTTTAATCTATTAAAGGCATTTTATTTTAACACGTAGAGACTTTATGACACATGTGCTACTAACATCGTTTGTGAAGGAACTAAATATTCTTTAATTACTTTTGAGGAGAAAAGGCGCTGAAATTAATGCAGATTCCTGTGGTCCTCAAGTGTTAGTATCAAATGTCAGATATTCCTCACTATAGTCCAAGTAAAATGAATTTTCTATTATGCACCGTGTCTCAAGTGTCTCCAAGCGATTCTGTCAACGTCAGCAAGGTCAACCAATGGGAAGACTTCATGTTGCATTCTAGCACGTCTCTCTTAGAACCAGATTGCTTAAAGATAAACGAGCTTTTGTCAACAGAAGTTTTTCATGCCTTAACATTCAAATTCTTATCTCTAAACATCCTAGAATCTGTCTCCAACGGGAAGATTCGAAAGATTAGAAGAGATGAGAAATTGAATATTAGTAATATCGTAAAGTTTGCAATGGCTACTTCACTGAGCTTCAAAGTATAAATAGAAGACTGGAGCAGACGTTCAAAATTGGTGAATCACCTTGAATTTCTTAAGAGCTAAAAGGCTACGCAAATTACTCTAGCTTTTAAAGAAATTCCACCACAAACAATCAAAAAACATCAAATTTCATATCTATTTGTAATAGAGAGAAATTACTTAGATTAACATTGTAAGGATTCAACATTTTAATAAGTTGAATCCAGTTCTCATTCTTATTTAATCTGAGTGTCTATTTGGGAAGGGTACCCAAACTGAGTTGAGCGGTAGTTAGAAAGAAGGGTATTTTCTGTAATAGTGTTTACCCACTGTAAAGGCTTCTCCGCCTATTGAAGGAATGACTCACTAGTAAATTAAAGCTCGGAGATGGTACCCAGGGATTGGAGGTAGGCTAGGGGCCAAACCATGATAAATCTCAGGTCTTTACATTCTATCTTTAGCATTAAGCTTTAGCAATGATCAACTCATTCATCTATTTGCTTGTTATCTGATCTGTGTTGAGTAGTCTTAATCAACTAAAGATTGAAGATAAACTATGCCAGGAAAGCTGAGCAGTTTATAAGTTTTTATATCACACTCAACATTCTTACACAGCATGAATATAAAAACCAAACTTGGCGAATAACTTTAAAATAATTAAAACTAACCAAGATTAAGAATTCACGCCCCTCTGCTATCGTTAAGAGCTCGTTTACGGACCAACAATTTATATAGGGAAATCATTATGGACCCCAAAGATCATTTTTCACTACTTTTCACTTTCAACCATAGGATTTGCTCCTCTTTTATCAACTATCATATCTCCTCAGCAATTTGGGTCAGCTGAGTTCCGCGCCCCTTTACTTGGCCACCTCGGACACCCTTCTTGGTGGGATTCTATAGCCCACTTAGTAAAATAAAATTAGCCATTTTATTCCCATTTTCTCTACAAATTACCACTTATTTATTCATTCACCTTCCCGTTATTACCCATTTACTCCTCAATTCAACTTATTTTCCTCAAAAAATTTCTCTGAAATTATAACATCTAAAGAGTCAATTTACCTCAACATTTGAAGCTAGGCAATGGTTCGTGAAAGGGGAAATTCCTTTTCCTCGCATGTTTTAGACTAGGTCGAACTCTCTTACTTCCCTTTTTATTGTATTGAACTCTTGATAGAAGGGGAGCAATATTATGCTTTTGCAAAGTCAATCAAGGAGTTAAAAAACAATTCTTTTATAATTCTAATTTCCAAAAAACTCTCTTATTTTGGAAGACGGTCCAACAATGGAACATCGCAAAATACAACTTATATTTCCTCTAGGTTACAACCAAGCGCTTTAATCTTTCAAGTCAACCTCATCAAAGTTCCTTCTTTAAGGTCAACGAAGACAACCATTATTTCCTATAGGTTACAACTAGGCACTTCAATCCTCAAAGTCAACCTCATCAAAGTTCCTTCTTCAAGGTTAACAAAGACAACCAATGTTTCCTCTAAGTTAAAACTAGGCAATTAAATCTTGGAAGTCAACCTCATCAAAGTTCCTTCTTTAAGGTCAACGAAGACAACCAATATTTCCTCTAGGTGAAAACTATGCGCTTTAATCTTGGAAATCAACCTTATCAAAGGTCCATCTTATGGAAATAGTTCCTCACAAACAAGCTAGCTGTTGGTCTGTAAATGGGCTCTCAATAATAGTAAAGGGGGGTGAATGCTTAATCTTGGTTACTTTTAGATTTTTAAAGTTTAATCACTAAGTTCAATTTTTATATGCGTGCTAAGTGCGATATAAAAGCGAATAAACTGCTCAGTTTTGCTGGCATAGTTTATCTCCAATCTTTAGCTGAGTAAGACTTACTCAGCATATATTGGATAACAAGTAGTTTAATGAATGAGAGAGATATATGAATGAGATGATCACTTATCAAGCTAAATGCTTAAAGATATATCATCAACACCTGAGATTTATCCTGGTTCGGCCCCTAGCCTACCTCTAGTCCTCGGATACCATTTCTGAGCATTAATCCACTAGTGAGTCAATCCTTCAATAGGCAGAGAAGCCTTTACATCGTGTAGACACAATTACAGAAAGTACCCTCCTTTCTAACTATCGCTCAATTCAGTTTGAGTTCCCTTCCCAAACTGACACTCAGGTTAATTTAAGAATGCAAATTGGATAAAACTTATAAAAATGTTGAATCCTTAGAATGTTAATCTAAGTAATTTCTCTCTATTACAAATAGATAAGACTTTGATGTTTGCTAATTACTTGTGGTGGAATTTCTTTGGAAGCTAGAGAAATTTGCGTAGCGTTTTAGCTCTTAAGAAATTCGAGGTGATTCACCAAGTTTGAATGTCTACTCTAGTCTTATATTTATACTTTGAAGCTCTGAGAAGTAGACATTACAAACTTCATGATATCCCTAATCTTTAATTTCTCATCTTTTCTAATCTTTCAAATCTTCCAGTTAGAGACAGATTCTAGGAAGTTTAGAGATAGAATTTGAACGTTGAGGTGTAATAAAATTCTGTTGAAAAATTCTTATTTATCTTCAAGCAATTTGGTTTTAAGAGAGGCGTGCTTGAATGTAACATGGAGTTTCCCGTTGGATGACCTTGCTGACGTTGGCAGATTCGCACAGAGACACTTGAGATGTGGCGCATAACAGAAATTCCTTGTACTTGGACTATAGCGAGGAATCTCTGGCATTTTGAGGACCATAGGAATCTTCATCAATTTCAGCACCTTTTCTCCCAAAAAGTAATTAAAGAATATTCCATTCCTTCATAGACAACGTTAGTAGCACATGTGTCATTAAGTCTCTATGTGTCAAACATAATGTGCTTTTAATTAAATAAAAGTAGAACTCAACACGAGTTGAGTAAAGTAATCCTAAACTATGTAGTACTCAGCACAAACTCAACTTTACCTACTCTAAGTCATAACTTAATTAATTATCTAGCAAAACTAAGTTATTCTCCCTTGAATGAATTCAAGTTAACTTTATTAATTAAGAGTCTACTTAGTACTCAGTTAATTTCACTATCCTAGATAGTTTGCTATTTCCAAAACTACTTAGTATTGTGAAAATACTATTAACTTGGGTTCTACAATCTCCCCCATTTTGGAAAGATAGCAAACTAGGTAGTGGAAGAAGTTAATTGAATAAATAGTTTAGAGATTTACAGAATACCTGAAAGCAATGTAAAACTCCCTTATGCTGAGTGACTTCCCTTAGTCAGCTTGAGCTCCCCCATACTTAGTGAGTCTTTTACAAGCATCTTAGCTCCCCACACTCGGAGGATTTCTTCTCTAATTGGGATAATGTTTTACTTTGGCTTTATCTTCAAAGTTTTGGCCTCTTGTATGTTTTCCTATACCACATAGTTAGATACAGAGCAAAAAACATACTCAACATAAAAAGTTAAGAAGATCTTAACTTGAGGTAGGAACTTATAATTTTATTAATATATCAAAAAATGACATAGTCAGTACATAAATCATGTCCTAAGCTAAGATTACAATTAGCCTTATTACAAGTTCTACATCTATTAGAACATGGCCTAAACTATCTTTTATGCACTGAAGAGCAAGATCCAGTAGACTTGTTCTTGTTCAAAGGATGCATTGGATGAGAATGCCTTGGAAGAGATCCCTTGTTGAGGTTTTCCGTCTTCAGTGCATCTTCAACTACCTTCTACCCCTTTGATATCTGACCTTGAACAAGTTAATCAAGATAGACATTGAAGGCATCAATTAAAGCTTGGAAGCTCTCTTTCTTACCAATAATCTACGGGGAAATCTCCTGCTCCAATTACTCCTTGCCCTTCACTGTGAGGAAGTCTTGGTTATTCAGCTCGCTGAGAAGAAGATGGTGACAATGCGAGAGATGAGCTATCTGGTCAAAATCTTAACTCGTAAACTATTGAAAACATTGAAGAATACCATGGAAGTCTATTTCTATCAGTGCAATCTTCACCTAAAGCTTCAATGTCAAGAATTTTTGGACTAAAGGATTTGATACACCGTGAAGTGTAATCGATGTCTTTTCCATCCAGCTCTCCCATCCTGAGTAGCGAATCCACATTCTTCGTCAGATCTTCCACCTTGGTTTTTATGACATTCAGCTTCATGTGGATTGTCATTCTAGTCTCAAGGTAGAGGGATTCGGTTAGAGGCGCACTAGGCATAGGCATGTCTGGAAAAATCTGTCCCATTGCAGTCACTAGGAATTTCAACGATTAGGAGACTTTCTCCGTGATGTGATTAGAGACTTCTTGCTAAAGAGTATCCATTTTAGAGTGGAGAGAATCAATGTTCACAACAGGGGCCTTTTCCAGCTTCTTTGAGATATTCTTTAAGAGCTTGAGGACTTCATCCTACTTGTTATCATGCACAAGGAAGAACCGCAACTCAAATTCCACCAACTTTGCTATACTGTAGCTCACATTCTTTATAGATGCTACCTCTTTGGAGATGTCCTCGATCGTGCGATCAGTTAACCTCTTTATTTTGGCTTGCTCCTTACCGAGCTCATGGATCTGTGTCAATTGAGTAGCCATATTGGTACTCAAGAGACTGAGTTGCTCAATAGTAGCATCTACACTACTCTTTATCTTTCCTACAACAGCATTCACTATTATAATAGACGTGGGAATATATGTAGTAGCTGCCCCCAAGCTGGGCTACAGAGTCCATTAACCCATTCAAGTTAGCACCATCTTATCTACAAGGATTTTGGCACTCTCTTTTGCCAAATGATTTTGAATAACCAACAAGCTTCCTTAGATCCTCTCAAACTTCTCAAAGTATAGAGAGTCACTAGGCACACTTTTGTGCTATTTGAATTCAGGTAATTTTACCTTGGGCCTAAACAATAAGTTCGTCAATTCCTGAGCAAGTAGCATGTTTCCTACTGCTCCATCTAACTCAGCAATAGTCTTGAGCATGGGAAATTGCTTCCTTGCTAACTCTTGGATCTGTGCCAATAAAGATGTATCAGCCATTATAGGCATGCTGTTGGGTTAAGGTGCTTTATTGGTTGTAAAATTTACCTCAACAGTTTGGGTAGCAACAACTTTACCACCAGCTCATGGCACATCCTATCTGTCTATGATATCTCACTGACGGTTATCTTCCCTAAAACATAGTTGGAAGGGAGTTCCCAATCCTTGGGAATGATATTGGAATCTTCATCGCTAGATTTGCGGAGCTGAGTGCCTGAATTAGGCACGTTAAGGATGCTCCCAATCAACCGAGAATAAATCAAAGTAGATTTTCCTCCAAAGTCCATCAGCAGGACATCATTAAAGCCTTCTATTGTGTAGAGATGAGTGTAGAAAGCTCTAATGAGGCCTTTAATTGCTGGACCCTCCATCCTTAAGAAGGAACTAAGGTGCTACTACTTTATGACTCTACGCATGGTTTTGTTGATCAGCAAGTCTTCATAGTTAACTTCAAAAACCGAGCCAAATCCAAGCCATCTTCCCAACCTACACTTTCAAGAGTAGCGCTCGCTTCAAGAGTTAACTTTTCATTTTTCCCTTCTACGTTCATAATAATCTTGATTTTAGTGGTGTTCTTGAGTTTGTGAGTTGTCTTGGACTTCGCCATCTGAGAGATTTTGAGAGGAAATTGAAAGAAGAAGAAATTAGGGTTCGAATGCTCTGATGATTCAAATTAGCAGAAAGCAAGTGACCCATTCTCTTCAACTATTCAACTTATATAAATGATCTCAAATCTCCTTGATACGTGTCACGATCTTAGCTTTAGATGAAAATGAATGCTATGACTGACCTCTATTCAACCACCTTAGATAAACTGTGAGATTGGTAAAAATGGATCCTATTCACACGTGAATCTTTTTGAAAAAGTAAATTTGAATTATAACTATGAATGGTTCCTCACGCCGTTTCTTTAAAAAACTTGACAGTAGTATCCACGTGTCATCTCATGCTTGATGTCTAACACTTAGCCAAATTTCTAAGATTTTCATCCTTCTTCTTCATCGCGGATTTGCCATACCAATCAATCGCCTCAGTACAGAATTGTTCCTTTTGCAATGGTTTGGTGAAGATACAAGTGCGCTGCTCCTCTGATGGAACATTCTCCAGCTTGACATATCCTCGTAGCACATGATCTCTAATGAAGTGATTCCTAATGTTGTCATGCTTCATTCTCCCATGCTAAACTGGATTCTTAAATAAATCAATTGCACTCTTGTTATCACGCATAACTTCGAGATAATTAGACTTGATACCATAATCTTTCAGTTGCTGCTTTATCTAAAGAAATTGTGCTACACACTTCCTACTGCTATGTACTCAGCTTCAGGTGAACTCACCATAATAGAAGTTTGCTTCTTACTGTACCAAGAGATAAGACACTCTCAAAGGAAATGACATCCTCCTGTTGTACTCTTCCAGTTTAGTTTGTCTCTGATAAGTGTATAATTACACTTATTATCATGATATTTTCAATTATAAAATGATATGGTTTAGAGCCTTTTTATACTTCATATAAAAGATTTCACATGGTATGTAGTTGTTTTTTATACAAGTGCAGAAACTAGGTGAATCTTGGGGGTGAAATGATCAAAGAAGGAATTCTATGCAAAAAGAATGAAAAAGGTATAAAAAGATGCATGGAACACAAGGATTTGGCTTAGGATCAAAATTGTGTAAAATTGTTAATGTTGCAAAGAAGAATCATGAAGAAAAGCACAATTCATGATCCTGACACCCATTCATGATCGTGACTTGTCACTCTTCACAAGCAGAAAGTTTCCAACCAAAAGTCACCATCGTGACATATATCGCGCTCGCAACTTGTGACGGTTATTGGTTATATCTTTTCAACTACCAACCACCGGATAAAAACAATCAACCACCATCAACTGTCAAATGAAAAGACACCTTTTGGAAACTAACAAATCACAAAAAGGTGCTTATCCATTGTGGATGAGGATGAAACCTTGCATCCAATCGTATTGAAGTAATGCAACTCTTCGCCAATGGACATGACTCTTTGTTTGGATACACGCAACCCCTGAGACTCTATAAATAGGGTTCTATTCCAACCAATTTCATGGTGATATGAGAGGCATGGTTCATGGTAGACATGTATGCATAGATAGAGAGTGAAAATTGTATAGATTTTGCTACATTCAAAGTGTTAGTGAGAAAAATGTATAAGTGATTTGATTATAATTTTGATCAGTAGATTTCTCCATAAATTTGAGCGATTTTTGTATGAGTGTAATTGCAAAGCACTTATCAATAAAAGTTTCCATTCTTCAACATTCATTTATTCTATATACACAAAGAATAGCATCCTAGCGGAGGTTCTACACCAGTCGAGACCGAATTCTAAGTACACGTAGGAATTGCAGGAATTGACAACTCCAATTAAAAGAGTGGATACGGTTTGATCAACTTTAGCTTTCACTTACATACATTACAACTTTACTTTGTTTTCTACTTATACTCTCTCTTTCGATGTTTATGATATGTCTATGTGTCTTAACGAGTATTTCATTTTGTGTCATTTATATTAATCAAGTTATATGCTTTCGACTTAACTTTAAGAGTGATTTCGGGGTTAACAAGATTGTATATAATCACTAGATCTGTGATTATAACATTTTTGGAGTGGTAACTTATTAAATATGGCTATGTGAGAGCGACCCATACTAAGCATAGTATTATTGTTATCTAGGTTTTTATGAGTATCATAATTCGTTTACCCTAGATTTAGAAAAATCATTTCATGTGTTGCTCTATAGTGAATTATTGAATGTCTAGAACAGTGTTTGTTAAAGTTATCTAGTGTACGAATTATTCTTGATGATTTTGCATGTGTTTCTCTACTATACTTGTTCTTAAGGAATTTTTATATAGTTTGCATTTTCTCTAATCTGTTAATGCATCTATCTATTCATCAGTCTATCATCCAAACCCTAAACTTATATTATTTTCTTTTTTTCTGTAACTCTAGTTGGTCCTTAGAATCGAATTCATTCCTTGTGGGATTGATATCTTTTAAAACTACTTCGCAACTGTATACTTGCAGTAATCAACATTTTTCTATTGGATAATCGGTACTGACAACACCTGTTCATATTAAGAACTTTTATATTATCACTAGAAAAGTGGGGAATAAGTTTTTGGCGCCGTTGCCAGGGATAAGCCTTTCGGAATGAGTGTAGCCAAAATCTTGTGATCAAGTTTTTGGCGTCGTTACTGGGGAAGGCAAGTGAGTTCTTAGAGATCAAAGATTTGGAGACTATGGTATATTTTCCAATTTTATATTATTTGTTTATTTCCTAAACCGTAAAATTTTTAATCCTACCTTGGATGTGAAAAGAATATGAAAAAATCATCTTAGAGGTGATACATCATATTATTACATCTGAATTCTCGATAAATAGAAGATGTTCTTCTATTCTTCCTATTCACGTTCATGAACCCCATTCGTGTTCGTGAATCCCTTAACAAAACTTTCTATTTCTCAAATTCTGTAAGTGACAATCACGACAATTAATCATGATCGTGATTTGTGCGATAAGTGCAGCAGTTTAGCAGTTATTTGACGGTTATTCCTCAAACCTCTATAAAATTGATGTGTGAATGTTCATCAATTCCTCAATTCTGTAATCTGAAATCTAACATTTGTAAACATAATT
Organism: Euphorbia schlechtendalii; assembly: GCA_949673415.1. NCBI lineage: Eukaryota > Viridiplantae > Streptophyta > Magnoliopsida > Malpighiales > Euphorbiaceae > Euphorbia > Euphorbia schlechtendalii. The sequence goes on from CATIWQ010034485.1 coordinate 17,585, forward strand.
CAAAGGCTGACCCTTTCCTTTCAAAGGCTTTTTAATCATCTTTCCTTTTAAATAATGTTCGCACACACCATAGGAAGCCCACTCCACTAGGCTTAAGTCTCCACATTTATGTAACTTAGTTAAGCGATTCTCATTTATGTGGCCTAGACAATAATGCCATAAGTATGAGGATTTCTCATAATCTGATTTTGATTATGTTTATATTAAGAATTTCAGTTTCAGTATCTAAAACATACATGTTATTCAAAGATATTCCATAAGCATAAAGAATATTGTCATGCTGAATTTGTCATTTATTTATGTAAAACAAAATTTCAAATCCTTCCATTGCATGAAGTGCAACATAAATAATATTCTTAGATACAACGAGAATATAATAGCAATTGTTCAAAACCAAAACTAGGCCACTAGGAAAATGAAGGCTATATGTCCCCATAGCTGTTGTAGCAACTTGTGCTCCATTTCCAACTTTAGGTCTATTTCCATCTTTGCAAGCCTCCTACTATTCCGCAATCCCTGCACAAAAGTACAGATATGAGTACCACAACTAGTATTAAATACCTAAGTAGACTGATAGGGAACTATAGAGAAACTCTCTAGTATGAACATAACTCTAAATGTTAGAGCCACAACTATCATAATCCAATGAGCTTATTTCAAGAGAAACACTTTCTTTCTTCGATTCTAATTTCCTCTTGAGCTTTCTCTTGACTTTTAAACCTTTTAGTCTCTTTAACTTAAGGTCCTCAGCATTGGCTTGCTCTTTGAGTTTATTTCTAAACTCAATTTCATAAATCTCGAGAAAATCCATGAGTTGGGTCAAGGTACAATTGGGAGAACACTCCTTGAGCGTTCTTTTGAAGGAGTCATACTTATTGGGTAAAACCCTCAATACAATCTCTTTCAAAGACTGCTCATTATACTCAACTCCCAACTCTCTTAGTTTCTCAGAGTTGTCATAAATGTTTATAACCAACTCTATTGCTGAGGTGTCACCCCATAATCTGATGTGGAATAGTTCATTCTCTAAACTTTCCACTGACTTGAGATGATGAATTATGGTTGCGACATCTAACCCTTTGTACACTTGCGCATACCTTGGAAGGATATATTCTAACATGAGTTTTTTCACAAACTCATAGTTTCCCTTGTGCTCCTCATAATCATTTATCTCACATGCAAAAGCATTTTTGCCGAGGTGTTTATAACTAGGATCAGTTAGAATATAATCCAGGTAGTAGTTTTGAAGAACTCCTCTAACAATCTCAAGCCACTCATTGAAGTTATAAACATCATATTTGATGTTGTTAAGAAGGCCAATGTCAATACAAGTATTTTCGTTAGTTATCATATTCAACCTAGATATAAGATAGAATTTGTTTAGACATTAGTATATGTACATGCATTTAATATCATGTCTTTAATTAAACACATAATTTCCTACTATTTTATTGACATTTAAATAGCCCTTTTTATTCAAATTCGGGAAATCTGGTTGAACCAATTTCCATAGTAGGTAGCATCCATAGTTACTCATCATGATCCCCACTATCGCAGGTCAAGTCATGATAATATAACCATGGTTGGTACCCGTACATTTGCATCTCTTACAATTGCTAATCTATTTGAGTTCTCTTTCTCAAGACTTGCATACCTAATTGTACGACTCCTCAAATGGGTCTCCAATTCAGCATTATCTCTAATAATATGCATAACTAACCCTCTTCAGTTAAGGCACTAAGCACATCTAGTCTCATAACCAAGCACATGTTAAGGGAAGGCATGTTGTACATATGCTCACATCCATTAATAAGGCTCGTATCACGACTTATGATGGGAAGACATTTTTCTGGCTTAATATTGTTGTAGATATTTTATTGGTGCCATTGGTCTCGCCCTAATCTAGGTCTTATACGATGGATATGATAATGAAATAATAATTCTGGACTATTAGGAATTATTAACTCTAAGGGATCATGCTTTGATTGGTATATCATAATCATTCCATTATGCCAAGACTCCACGTTGCACGCAAAACAAACAAGGTCCATGTTTAAGTTTTTGCACTTATGTCTACATGTTTTAATATTAACAACATAAACCACATTTGTAAAACCATAAGCGGAATAAATTCCCATACTAGAAATTGACTAAGTCATAAACATCCCTTGGGTATACTTGAATCTAATACCGATGATAATTTCCAGGTAGGAGAGGCCCCCTTGAAGTGACTGAGCAACCTTGTCCAATCCTTGCCAAATTTACCATGGGCACTTTGATTCCTTATACCATAGATAATTATGATTTAAAGATTTCATTCTTTAATTAAGTGAAGCATAGGATGACACTTAATTAAAGCATCTACCTTTGTGGTAAAACATTGCTAATTTTACATGATAATCACCTAGACTAAGTTTGAGCAAAACCTTAATCTATTTATCACATCATTTTCTATAACAAGAATTAAACTTAAGTCTCTCAAGCCTAAACGATGTTTTTTTGCCTAAACATTGGATCGTTGGCCCGTTTTCAATGAGAAAACACAAAAAAAATGCTAAAAACTAACAGTGGAAAAATTTGGCAAAATCCATATTCAAGAACAACTAAAAAACTAAAAAGTAATTAACAATTATGAGTTCATTATCTTCCAAAAATGATATTACAAAAATAAAAGCTACATGACTCCCATCATGTAGTCAAAATATTTAGTCTTCAAGTTCGATTTGAAAATCTAATTAATCAATCAAAGATACACCTGAAAAAAAGACATAATTAACAAAACTCATAAAATGTTACAACAATGTTACTATATATTTTTGTCCAACCAATTTCACAACACATAAATTCGTGTCCCCATGTTACAACAACACAATATCAAATGCACATAAAATTTGAAATCATATATTAGTACTACATTTAGTAGACTCACTTGTGCTTTTAGTGCCAACTCTTAATGCTATAAACTCTGCATATAAAAAATCAATAATCAGCTTATATATGATTATAAATTCAATACATATGTGTAACTATATTTTTCAATAAATATAAAATATGTACCTTTTTCAATTTTTTCCACATCTTCATTGTTTTCTTCTTCATACAAAGGAAGATCTCCTTCGAGAAATCCAATCTTGAGCACAAATCAAACTTTCCACTACTTTAGGAGATAGAGAATTTCTAAAAGGATCAAGCACACATCCACTAGTACTAAAGGTTGATTCTGAAGCAACTGTAGGCATAGACACAACCAATATATCTCGAGCCATAACACTAAGAATAAGAATTCTAACTGAGTTCAATTTTTACCAACTCAAAATGTTAAATCCCTTGCCCTGATCTAGTAACGCCTCATTTAAGTACAACTCCAACTTGGTTCTCTTAGACCTTCTCGTATCTCATCTTTGTTTTTTAATAATTTCATGAAAGTAAAGAGTTGGAGGCTCATATGTGCTAGATCTAGTAGCCATGTTCTCCACCTTTGTCAAATCCTCAACTTCTACCTCCATCTCATTTAAGCTACCATTTGCAGCTTTCTCATCTTCATGCATTTTTTGATACTCTTGAAATAACAATCTAAAAGAATCTTTCAAATCATTAAAAATCCTTTTACCTTCTTCAGCACCATATATCTCATTAAACGAAATGTAGATGACATCAATTTTTCACGAGGATCAAAGATAGTCGCATGCCAAATCAGTTTGTTCATGTTATCTAGATTCCCCTAATGCTTATCAAATGTTGTCTTCATATTAGTAGCCATGGACTTCAACTACGCATCATTACCATCAATCCAAAAGAGAAATGCCCCTAACACACCACTAACTTCAGTCCAAAGAGTATTGCTAGTTACATACTTGGTCCTTGAAATCCTCAAAGTTAAATTATAAAACATTCTCAACATTACAGGAACTTTCTTCACATTTTCCTAATAGGCTAGGGAAATTCCTGTTAAAAGCCCAGAATTAAAAGGCAAGAATAGAAAGTTTTAGAAAATTGCAATTAGGTCCCTAAAATTGGAAAATCGCAAAATTGAAGGCCTAAACGATCTTTTTTGGCCGAAAAGCGATGAAACAAGTGACATAAGCCATGTATTTGGATCGTTGTCCCCTTTCTAATGAGAAAACACATAAAAAAAGCCAAAATCTAACAATGGCAAAATCAAAAAAAATGCCTACAATATGCATAAAATTGAAAATGCTTAAAATAATGGCCAAAATCGATGAATCAAAACTGAAATGCCAAAAATCATAAATAGAAAATGAAATCAAACTAGACACTTAATTTAGAAAATAAAAAATTACCTTTCAAAGTCGATTTCACCGGATTATGAAAAGAGGGACAGATAGAGGAAGAATAAGCTCAGTTGTGTGGTTGAGTTTTTTTAGAGAAAGAAGAATACAACAGAGAAGAGAAGAATAGAAATTAGGATTTAAAATTTGTATTTATCCTCTATGTCAATTTGAATTGGTTATATGGATTTTCAATTTTTTACCAAAAAATCGAAAACCAAACTGAACCAAAAATCTGGAAAATGTATGAAAATAAAACAAAATCGTATGAATTTAGTTCGATTTCGGTTGAGGTTTGGTTTTGAAAATTTTTTATCTCCCCTACTCTTAGGTCCATTCCCCTCTTTGCAAGCCTCCTACTATTCCACAATCCCTACAAAGAAGTACAGATATGAGTACCACAACCAGTATCTAATACTCAAGTAGAATCATAGGGAACTGTAGAGAAACTCTCAATTATGAACATACCTAAAGTAGATTCCTCAATTGGCTTCTTCTTCACTTGTTCAGAAATTTGAACCTTGCAATCCTTCTTCCAATGGCTGGCCTTGCCACATCAGAAGCAGACATCTACAGTTCCTTTCATACTTTTCTTCTTCTTACTGATTTTCTTCTCGGCACTCAGACCTTTCCAATACTAGAACCAACCTTGGAAGGTTTGGTTTTCTCAACCAAAAGTAAAGCTTTTGGATCCTTACGAATCTTAAGCTCTACCATTTTTAGCATGTTGACCAACTCGGGCAGTGTAGCATCGATCTTGTTCATATAATAATTAGTCACAAATAGTGAATAAATATTAGTCAATAAGGCAAGAATCAAATCCACATATAATTCTTGATCCATCACAAAACCCAATCTAGTCAGCTTCTCTATATAATCCAATAGTTTAAGAGCATGTTATGGTGTTGAAGTGCCATCCTACATCTTCATTCTGAATAAGAGTTTTGGTGTATCAAATCTCTCAAACCTGGCCTGCTTTGAAAAGAGCTCATGAAGATGGAGAATCATGGTATCAAGGTCCATGCTATCATGTTATTTCTGAAGCTCAGAATATATGGTTGCTAGCATTATACATACCATTGTTTCATAATTTTTTTCTATGCTTCTCCCATGCCTCATGTTCATTTACATTAATTTAAGCATCAGGTTCATCAGGGTTGGGCTATCTAAAACATAAGCTTTTTTTCAAATCTGAGGTCTATCCTCACCACCCTGAACCATTCAGTAAAGTTTGAACCATCTAACTTATTATCAAGAATTGAGTGAAGGTTTATATTCGGACTCATTGTTCAACCTCGATATAAAATAGAAATTTTTTAGACATTAGTATATGTACATGCATTTAATATAAGGTTTTTTATTAAACACATAATTCTTACTATTTTCTCGACATTCAAATAACTTCTTCTATTTAAATTCGGGAAATTTGGTTGAGCAAATTTTCCTTAGTAGGTAGCATCCATAGCCACTCATCATGACCCCCACTATCATAGGTCAAGCCAAAATAAGACAACCATGGTTGGAAACCCATCCATTTGCATTTTTTGCAATTGATAATCTTTTTGAGTTCTCTTTCTCAAGATGTGCATACCCGATTGTACGATTCCTCAAATGTGTCTCCAATTTGGCATTATCTCCAATAATATGGACAACTAACCCATTTTGGTTAAGGCTTTAACCACATCTAGTCTCATGACTAACACATGTTAAGGGAAGACATGTTTTACATATGCTTACATCCATTAATAATGTTCATATAACAACTTATGACGGGAAGACTATATACTGCCTTAATATTGTTGTGGGAATTTTATTGGTGCCGCTGGTCTCGCCCTAGTCTAGGTCTTATATGATAGATATGATTATGAAAATAATAATTTCAGGCTATTTGGAATAATAACTCTAAGGGAACATGCTCTGAACTGGTATATCATAATCATTCCATTATTCCAAGACTCCACATAGCATGCAAAACAAACAAGGTCCATGTTTAAGTCATTGCACCTATATGTATAAGTTTTAATTTAACAACTTAAACCCAGTTTGTAAAACCATATGCGGAGTCTAATTCCGACACTAGAAATCGACTAAGTCATAAAAGTCCATTGGGTACTTTTGAGTCTAATACCGATGGAGATTTCCATGTAGGAGAGGCCTCCCCTGAAGTGAATGAGAAGCCAAATCCAATCCTTTCCAAAATAACCACTGGCACTTCGATTCGTTGTACCACGGACAACTATGATTTAAAGATTTTGTTCTTTAATTAAGTGAAGTACGGGATGATCTTCAATTATAGAATTTACACGTGTTGTAAAACATTGCAAATTTATATGATAATCACCTAGAATAAGTTTGAGCAAAATCTTAATCTAGTTATCACATCATTTTCCATAAACATGAATTGAACCCTAAGTCATGCATAGCATACTTTAATAAATTCATAGAAAACAACATTTTAACACATTATTATCAATCATGCATAGCATAAGAAAGGCTCTGATACCACTGCTAGTTAATCCAGACAGTAATTGAACATGCAAATGTTGCAATGTAGAATTTCAAAACTTAAAATTAACCTAAGGATCTCCTAAAAAAGCCATGATTGATATAATCTAGTTTAAAATGTTCCATAGATGCTTTTAGGTTTATAAAGCTTAAAAAAGAAACCTAGCATCTAAGTTTAGTGCATTACTAGTAGATGCGTGCTTTCTCTCTTTTGGTGATGGTGTTCCCTTAGAGCAAGTCTGCAGAACTTTGTTAGCATGAACTTCCAAACTAGGAGAGCCTCTATGATTGATCCACAAAGATCTTTACTGACCAAAACCTCGTTGAGGAAGAACCCATTAGTAAATAGCAACATCTAGACCGCTCAAAGACTAACCCAAAAATAAATCGAGAAGGCTCACTTTAGAAAGAGCCTTCAAAAGAATTCTTCATTTATTTGGAGAAACTCATGGAGTATCTCGCACAATGAACGAAGAGAGAGATGTCAAACTCAAAGAGAAAAACTAAGCTGAAGAGAATTGTGTGTTAAATAAAGAGGAATTTAAGGCCTATATATAGTGAAAAGGGGGAGTGTTAGACTCCCCCTCAATTACTAGGTGAGATATTCCCATCCTACCCTAATTAGGTTATTTACGAGGGTCATGGTTACTGGTGGGCTAACCTGCGTGGGTTGCGTAAAGCAAGCCCTTGCGGGCTTGCCTTACCGTCGCAAGCTTATGTGCACGGGCTTACACATGCACTAGAGGCCCATGAGCTTTTTAGCTCATGGAGTAGCCACGCACGGCCCACTTTGAACAACTCATGCTCATTTAAGGCCCACTCACAACGGGAAAAATCTCTTGCTCCATTATGTGTAATTTTTCTTATTTCCTCTTTATTTTCTTTAATTATTCATTTGGTCCAACCAATTAATAATTCTTCTAACAAATTCAACAACTTATATTTTCATTGTAGACCCAGACTATAGGTTCTTTACTTAGTCCGATAAATACCCAAAGTGTGTGACCTCCTAGGATCCCAAAGTATTGAGCCGTTAGAGGTTAACCTAAACTTGGCTTCACATCTGGGAACCTTTAGGCTCAATTTTCCAGACCGATATGTAACCTGCTATCTCTATACGATCAAATGGGCTTTCTAGCAAAGGCGTATGACCCCCTAATACTTAGAACATCACGTGCTTGTGACTTGATCTGGTTCTGCAGTACTAACCAAAACAATACACTCCTTTCATTAGGTTAAGTACCATCCAAGTTATTGAGCTCACAATAAATGTTAGCTCATGTAATAGTCATAGCTATCCTGGAATTAGACTTGTTCACGAAGAACCCCACTCGGCTATTACTTATCAAGATTGACTAGAAACCCATTCTATCAATCTTATACTTTGTTTAGAGGTTTATGAGTGTGTCACTTCAACAAGGGGCCCTAAGGTACATCTCCCATTATATCACTATATTAAGAGTGATGGATCCCATCTTGACTACTTTGCTTACCAACATCTGATCATCACTATACCCGTGATCACCCGTGTCATCCTAATCGCCAGGGTATGAATAAGTATAACCCAAAGTATAGTAACTTCTACACAAGGTAACCAGTATCTCAGGTCTGAGGATACCTAAACTGCTACTACAATAAGACATGACACAAATACATGGATATAGTTATTTCTGAGTATCTATCTTATAGCGATCTCAAATGTATTACCCGAATACATCCATACATTAACTCAAGGTACCACCTTCAGCTCATGAGATCGGTTGCTTAGATCTAATCGAAGGAGTAAGCCTACACATGCTAGTCTGTCAATTCCATTGATCACTAGTCTTAATGAAACTATGACTAGGGATATTTAGACTATTCATTGTAACACGTATGCGCAGTTCTCACACTACATAACTCCCACTATGTCCACACACTTTTACGCTATGAAGTAGTCATGAACTTTGTCTTATCAATGCACATATACATAGTTAATATATACGTATATGATACCAGCAAGATACATAAATAAACAGAAAACATTGATAAGTAACAAAGATGCCTTAATTATTATTAATAATTATTCGAAACCATTTGTTTATTATAGCTAATAAAGATATATCGCCTTAATTGCCTCTAAGGCATACATCATGTCTAACAATTATACCCTTCAAATTGTGAAGATTTTATGATAATATAAATGTGTTTAATATTATGAGCAATGTATGTGTGTGTATGTTATGTATATAAAAATATTTTTCATTCATAGCATGTCGGACAGAGAAGTATCCCACTCACATGAGTGTTTACCCTAGAGTTATCACAAAATTACAAACTAGGATGAGATTGATTTTGAATATACTATATGTAGTTCGGGAATCTGCTTAAAATCATGAATCGACTTATTGAGTAACAAGAAAATCATATTGTATAAAAAATTGTGTACCGAATCCAAGAAGGAATCAAGTAAGAATTATTGAATCCTTACTACTTTATATAGTAGTTTGTTCAATTAAGGTAAGGAAAATTATTAAATGGATTTAATACATTTTTATATTCATGATTCCTATAATTGTGGCTCATCAAATGGGAAGTATTTAGACTGTTTCCAATCCCATAATTCCTTTCCTTTCCTTTCCTAACACTCCCCCTAAAATTAAGTTGTGGGATTTCCAATACACAATTTGTTTAAAACTTCTTTGAAGATTCTCTCATTGATAGTTTTTGCTAAGATATCTGCCAATTGAACTTCAGACTAGACAAAGGGTAGCACAACTCTTCCTTCTTCTAATTTTTTCCTTGATGAAGTGTCGATCGATTTCCTGAAAGATTTGAGTGGCTGCTTGGTTGTCATACATTACATCACCAGCTTTGATTGGTGGGGAACCAATTTGTGTTAAAAAATATTGTAGCTATAGTATTTCGACCAGACCTCTGGCAATACCTTGAAACTTAGCCTCTACAATTGATAGTGCATCTACCTTTTTCTCCTCCATATCACTAGATTACCCCCAACAAAGGTAAGTAGCTTGATGTCGATCTTTGATCCACTATGTTTCTTACTTAGTCAATGTTAGTGTATCCCTTAACATGCAAGTGACCATGTGCTTTAAAAAGAATCTTAGGTCTAGTTGTGCCCTTCAAGTATCTTATAATTCTCCATACAGCTTCCATTTGTTCTTTATGTGGTTTATGCATGAACTAGCTCACGATCCCTACAACATAGGATATATCTAGTCGTGCATGAGAAAGATATGAGAGGTTTCATACTAGTCGCTAATATCTTTCTTTATCCGCTAGTTTTGCTTCTTCCAGTATTTTAAGGCCATGGTTTACCATAATAGGTGTGTTAACAATTATGTAGTCAAACATTCCTATTTCTACTAGTAGATATAAGATGTACTTCTTTTGACATATGAAGATTCCTTTTGTTAACCTTAATACATTAATTCCAAGAAAGTATTTGAGCCTTCCTCAGTCTTTCATATAGAATTCTATGAATAGGTTCTTTCTTAACTTGCTAATCTCTTTCAAATCATTTTTTACTAATGATCATATCATCAACATAGATAATTAGACAAGTAATGAGTTCACCTCTTCATTTAACAAATAATGTGTGTTCCGAGTGTGATTGAGTGAATCCATATTGCTTGATTACCAATGTGAACTTCTAAATCAAGCCTTAGATGAGTTCTTTAGTTCGTAAAGAGACTTTCTTATTCAACACACTTCTACCTCTTTGAAAATCTCTCTAAATCCTAGCGGAGCTTTCATATAGACATTTTCTTTTAAATCTCCATATAAGAAGGCATTCTTAACATGGAACTCATGAAGCAGCTACCCTTGGTTTCCAGCTACAAAAAACTGTACTTGAATAGTGTCAATTTTAGCTATTGGTGAAAAAGATTTTGAGTAGTTAATGCCATAGCTCAGAATATACCCCTTTGCTACTAGTCATGCTTTGTATCTCTCAATTGAACCATCTGGTTTATGTTTCACTGTATAGATCTAATGATATCAAATTGGTCTTTTTCTAAGTTGTAGTAGGCATTTCTCCCATGTATTGTTTCTGTCTGATGCATCCATTTCTTCTTTTATTGCATTTGTCCATTTATCACATGTTAGGGCATCTTCAACATTTTTTGTAATCTCTTCTTTACACAAGGTTGTGGCAAAAGCTTTGGCTTTTGTAGATAGGTTTCCACTTGCAATGTGAGTTACTAGCACCTAGGCCTCTTCTGTACTATTGGCTCAAGGGAATATTTGTTAAATGGAATACCTCTATTTCTTTTGTGGGGCATGACAAATTATTCACTTTGTTATGTCTCTGGTTCTATTTCCTATTCCACCCCATTTTCAAAAACATCACGGTAAGAAAGAACATCAGAATTTTCATTTGTGGTTACCTCGAACATCAGGTTGGAATAATAATTGAACGAGTCACTAGTGTCCACAGGTTGTGTGGAAGCGTCAAAAGGTTGCTTAATAGTACTAGTTTTTTCAACTCATGGTTCTTCATTTAGTGAACTTGTATTAGGTAGTTAACTTAGTGCATCTATTTGGTCATTCTTCCCCTAAGCACAAAGTAGGATGTTGTGGAAGTAGTCGGTTTCCACAAAGTTATAATTCATTTTGGTGTGTATGTGGCGTGCTTTTGGATTGTATCACTAGTATCCTTTTTGGTTAATCTCGTACCAAATGATTATAAATTTTTTGACACATGTGTCAGCTTTGGTTTGATTTGTTTCAATAATATGAATAATGACATAACACCCAAATATTCTAGGGTTGGAGGGTTAGGGGTGGTGGTTTTTTTGTAAAGTTGGTGAGAGTTTGGATGGGAGTTTGTAGGTTGAGAATTTTTGTAGGCAGTCTGTTGAGTGGATGTGGATAAGGCTTCGGATAAGAATCCTTTTGGTACTTTGTATTCAATGAGAATTTCTCGGGTCATTTTTAAAAGGATTTTATTCTTCCTTTCAAAAACATTATATTTTCTTGGGTGTGTGAGGATATGTGGTTTAATGGATAACCTCTTGAATTTGATAAAAAATATTCATGGATGAATTTACGAATCCCCCCATTATCTACCCATAAGATCCTAATAACTTTTACAAAATGGGTTTAGTTCATTTTATAAAAGTGGATAATTTTTTGGTTACTTCAGATTCATTTTTTAAAAAATAAATTCAGGTTATTGATAAGTGTATAATTACACTTATTATCATATTAATTTTATACAACAAACACTGTAGTTTTAGTTATTTTTATACTTCATGTAAAAAATTTCACGTGGTATGTAGTTGTTTTTTATGCAAATGCAGATATTAGGTAAATCTTGGGAGTAAAATAAGCTAAAGTGGAATTCTATGAAAAAAGAGTGAACAAGGTGCAAAAAGATGCGTGGAACTTAAAGATTGGCTTAGGATCGAAGATGTCGAAGATCGGTGAAGTTACAAGAAGAATTCTGAGTAATACTCAATTCACGATCATGACAATCATTCATGGTCGCGACTTGTTTACTTCAGAAATAGAAGATTACCAATCAAAGATTCACAGTCGTGACATGTATATCGCGATCGCGACATTGATAATTTTCTGGTATTATCTTTTTAACTAACAACCGCCAAATAAGCATGATCAACCGCCATCAACTACCAATGAACAGACACCTATCAGGAGTCAACCAATCATAAAAGGGTGCTTATCCATTGTGGATTATATCAAAGCTTCTCAACCAATCACAATGAAGAGATGCAATCTTTCACTAATGGACACAACCCTTCATTTGGATAGACGCAACCCTTCAAACTCTATAAATAGGGTTCCAATCCTCTTCAATTTCATGGAGTGAGATAGAGGGAAAATATTAGAGTGCATGAGAGAGATATAGTGTGTGTGTGTGTATATAGATAAAGAGTTCGCTACGTTCATAAGCGTTAGTAAGAAAATGTTTAAGTGATTCGAATCCTTGTTTTGATCACTAGATTTCCCTATATCCTCAAGCGATTGTTGTATAAGTACACTTGCAAATCACTTACCAATAAAATTTTTCGTTCTTCAATATTCATTTGTTCGATATTCACAAAGAATAGCATGGGCCGAGACCGAATTCAAAGCAGACGCAGGAATTGCGGGAATTGACGACTCCCATTAAAGAGTGGATACGATTTGATCAACTTTAGCTTTCACTTGCATACTTTACAACTTTGCTTTGCTTTGCTTTCTACTTATACTTTCTATTTCGAAGTTTATGATATGTCTATGTGTCATAATGCGTATTTCGTGCTAAGTCTTTTATGTTAATCAAGTTATATACGTTGGCGTTAATTTTAAGAGTAGTTTCGGGGTTAACAATATCGTGTATAATCACTGGATCTGTGATATAATGCTGTTTAGTGAGCCAACATTTTTGGAATGGTAACTTGATAAATATGGCTATGTGAGAGCGACCCGTATTAACCATAGTATTGATGTTGTCCAGGTTTATATAATAGTCTTATCTCGTTTGCGCTAGGATTAGAAAAGTTATTTCATGTGTTACTCTGCGGCGAATCATTGAACATCTGAATGTGTTGAACGGGGTTTGTTAGATTAGTCTAGTGTGTCGTAACATCTTTGTTGAACTTACATGTTTTCTCTGCTATACTTGTTCGTAGTGAAAATCTATGTATTTAGAGTCTCTCATCTATCAAATCTATATTTACTCTACTTTTCATTCTGATCTTCCTTTTTAAAAATCTCAAAACTATTTTTACTTTATTTTATTTTGTCTTTCCTTGTTTATCTTCAGAGCTAGTCCTTCCCTGTGGGATCGATATCTTTTAAAACTACATCGCAACTGTATACTTGCAGTTATCATCATTTTTCTAAGTAATAAGGGGTACTGACAACATCTATACTTTACGTAAACAAGTTTTTGGCGTTGTTGATATATAGCCGAATCTTGTGAACAACTATTAAACTTATCAGTATGAAAGTGGCGAACAGTATATCATAGTTTGTGTTTGCTTGCATATAGGCCAAACGGTCATTTTCAACATTTTTCATGGCAACCCGATTTCGGAAGAACTCTAGTGGTAACTTTCCTCTAAAATTGTTGCTTGAAAGGTCAATGATTTGCAAACGACTAAACCCTACTTTTGTTAGAGGTTCGCCAATTGCACCATGGAACTGATTGGATCTCAATAACAAAACCCTAAGATGAGGAAGAGTACGAAACCAAGAAGGGAAGACATCATTCATCCGATTTTCATTAAGATTGAGGATTTCTAGCTCAGAACAGTTAGCTAATGAATTAGGTACCTTGCCCTCAAATATGTTTTGACTGAAATCCATCACCCCTTTAATTCACAGCCACTTGAAAATTTGTTAGGAATTTCTCCGGGGAGACTATATATTGTTTCTTAGGTTCAAAACTAGAGCATGATTTCCAAAACAAGAAGGCAATGTTCCAATCAAGTTATTACTTGACAAATCTAAGGTCAGAGAGGTTGTTAAGTTGCAAAACAAAGGTGAGATACGTCCACTGAATTTGTTTTGTGATGCATCATAAATGGTGATGGAAAGTGATGGAAATGGAAGGGGTCCTTTGAATTTACTAGAGCTGAGATCTAAAACGAACAAATTAGGCAATGCAAGAATACAAAATTGTTGCTCAAAACCAGTCAAAGAATTATTTCCCAAGAGCAGGATGGTTAGCCTTTTCAAAGTGAATAACCAGTTGGGAACATATCCCTCAATTTTATTACTAGCGAGATTTAATAATTCAATTTCCTTTTGCCCGCGCAAGAATGCAGGGAACTCTTTTACTTTACACTCTTCCAATCCTAGGTATAAAAATTTAGGAAGTGTAACATTCATATATGGGCTGCTAACAACAGACAAATGATTATTTGATAATCGGAGAGAAGAAAGACGATCCATTTGAAGAAACGAATTATATTTGAATGAACCGCTCAGATTATTGGATGAAAGGTAAAGATATTGAAGATTTGGAAGCCTAAAAATGGAATCTGGAATTTGACCGTGCAGCTCATTTTTCGATAAAAAAGAGTACAATTAACTGTGTAAAATTACCTAGATATGATGGTATTTGACCATGCAGCAGATTTTCCCCAAGCAACAAGCTAGTGAGTTGGGTAAAATTTCCAAATGAGGAAGGGATTCCCCCAAATGTATTGGTCCCAGATAAACCCAGCTCTTTAAGATTGATTAGGTTACTAACCCAGTGCAAGGTACCCCTACTAAAATTGTTATGGGAAAGTCTCAAATATTTAAGTTGAAATATAAGCCTTTTCCATACTTATTTTTGAAGCTTCTCAGCAAGCAAAAGTTCCTAACTTTTCTCCGCATCAGTAGCATTGTCCTTTAATTCAACATCGAGTGCTGCTAAGTCTTCTACTTTCTGCGCTTTTGTTGTTTCAAGTTCAAGTTCAACTTTGAGTTACAAAGCAGATCTATAGTTACA
>CATIWQ010034494.1:0-52545 GCA_949673415.1 Euphorbia schlechtendalii
TATACAAAATAATCAAGGATGTTTTATGCACTAGATAACTTCAACAAACTCGGTTCTAGATGCCCAAATACCCTATAATTCACCGAAAAGCAACACATTATATAACTTTTCTAAATCTAGGGTAAAAGAATTATGATGCTTATCAAAACCTGGACGATAACAATATTATGCTTAGTACGGGTCGCTCTCACATAACCATATTTAGCAAGTTACCACTACAAAAATTTTGGCTCACTAAATAGCATTAAAATCACAGATCCAGTGATTATTAACAATCTTGTTAACCCCGAAACTACTCTTAAAGTTAACTTGAAAGCATATCACCTTATTAATATAAGAGACGCAAGATGAAATACTCGTTATGACACATAGACATATCATAAACTTCAAATAAGAAAGTATAAGTAGAAAACAAAGTAAAGTTGTAAGATATGCAAGTAAAAGTTAAAGTTCATCAAATAGTATCCACTTTTTTAATGGGATTCGTCAATTCTCACAATTCCTACGTTTTTTTGAATTCATTCTCGACTCGTGCAGAACCTCTGCTAAGATGCTATTCTTTGTGAACATTAAATAAATGAATATTGAAGAACAAAAACTTTTATTAGTAAGTGCTTTGCAATTACACTCATACAACAATCGCTCGAATTTATGGAGAAATCTAGTGAACGAAACAAGAATCGAATCACTTATACATTTTTCTCTCTAACACTTTGAACTTGGCAAAATCTATAACTTTTTACTCTATATTGTGTATCATATATCACCATCTATCACCATGCACAAAAATGGTTGATTGAACCTCTATTTATAGAGTGTGAAAGGTTGCGTTTATCCAAACGAATAGTCACGTCCATTGGTGAAGGGTTGCATCATTTTCATTTATTGGATGCAAGATTTCATCCTTATCTTCAATGGATAGGAACCTTTTCGTATCTCTTTATCTTCCAAAAGGTGTCTTTTCATCTGGAGGTTGATGGCGGTTGATGTTCTTATCCAGCGGTTGGTAGTTGAGAAGAGTTAACAAAAAACCATCACATTCGCGAGCGTGATATACATGTCATGATCGAGAATGTAAGTTGGTAACTTACTACTTGTGAAGAATGATAAGTCCCGATCACGAGTGTGTCTTTTCCAATCATGAATAGGAATAACGATCGTGACATGGTTGCGACTTATGCTTTTCTTCATGATTCTTCTTTGTAACTTTACCGATTTTTGACAACTTCGATCCTAAGCCAATTCCTTGCTGTGAGCGGATGATGTTCGACCCGCGCGGTCATTGCGATGCGCTGGCCCCGTGAGATGAGGTGTGGGGTTTTTCAAATTTAAAATGTATTGGTTTGAAAAAGTGATTTTCAAGCTTAATAGACTCGAGATCAGGATCTCTAGCCTACGGTACTCAGAGTCGCCACCCCGATCAGCTCTTCTAGGAAAATTTGGTACAGCATAGATCAGGTTGCCTAATCCATACCACAAAATAGAGATTCGAGTCCGAGATGAGTTATCTATTTTGTTGTCATTTGAGTTAAATTACACTATGAGAGAAACTAAGTTTATAATAGTCGAACTAAACTAGATATTTTCAATTTATGTTTATCACACATGCATAAAACGGTAAGTAAATTATGGAAAGTAAACACGTAGGAAATTAAATGCTCCTAGTCTACGGGAGAATTAATTACATCATTAGTTCGTAAAAAGGTTCATTTTATACACTTAAGTTTATTTAACCATTTTTAGTGAAAATGCCACATGCGAATATTTGTCGGGTCGGCTATCTGGGAACTTCGGTTCCCTTCATCAGGGTTTCCTAATACACTTCGTAATAATATTAACAGGAAATAAAGCTAAGTCCTAAAACATAAATCATGACATTATTAAAATCATTCTGAAGAGGAAACCGTTAAAGTCGATAAAATAATATCCCGGTGAAGGGGAATCTACTCAAACAATCCAAACTCCCTTCGGGATGATCTCGGGTTCGTAAAACCTCTACACATACACATCATGTTGCTGAAGAATCAGGTTTCAGGCCTGAATGGTCACCACTGACCCTCTTGAACATGAATCAAAATCTGCAAAATTTACAAACCTTCTGCCTGGGTTCTTCCTAGAAGGTGATGTCGTTAATGACACCATTGATGTTGATAATGACATCAGCAATGTCGTTAATGATATTGCATAGGTAGAACCCATGCAAATTTCTATTTTTATGAATCTTTACATTCTTATACACACGAACACATACATATGATATAAACGAGTGAAGCACGACTCTAGGAACTTAGAGGCTTACCCTGCAGCTGTGAATCTACCTTGTTTGATCGATAAAAGTACCCTGAAAGTCCTCATTTCTTTGGTTCGGTTTTATGGTTTTTTGATGGAAATGGAGAGTAAAGGTCTCCTCTTTGAGGGAAGGCAAAGCTTCTAGAATATGGCTTGTAAAAGGAGAAAGAGAGGAGATAGGAGTCCCTCTTCCTTTATAAGTTCTCCCTTAGTTTTTCTTCTCCTGAGCTACCCCCTGTCTCTTACTGAATACCAGCCCTTATGGGCTCCCTTCAATCCAAAAGCTCCCCACTAACTTAGTGGTTTCCCACTTTGATCTTTCTTTATCATTTTCCCCATCCCCTAGTGAGTTAGTGGGTTGAACATTATCCAGGGAGGCTGCAAAGTGGAGAATATCTGGAATTGGTATGGAATGCTGGATTGTTTTGATTAAAAAAATGGAGAAATGGCTTTTTTGGTCTGCTTGTAAAGTTGATATCGTTAACGATATTAGTGATGTCGTTAACGATATTTCCATATCGTTAACGATAAGGCCAATATCGTTAATGATATGGCATATACAGGCTGTCATTTTCTTTATTTGGGCTTTTTGAAGGGAAAAGAGGCCCAAAGAAATAAGGTAGATGATTTCTGGATGACTTCAGGACCCTGCAAAATGCAAAAAGAACTAACAAGGGAAAAATTACAGCTTCATCATCGAACTCGCAAGTCAGGAGTAAAAATCCCGTGCTCTCATGTTTCCCCTCATGGGATCACTACTGATATGAGATCAGCATGGTCCTACGATTAAAAGAGTAGTGGGGTTTAGAGATAATTCCTTCCCGGTCATGGTTGGCACTTCCTTGGGGATGCTGGCTAGAAGCTTTCTCCTTGGTGCGTCCTTCGAGGATTGGTCTATTGAAGCCCCTCATGAATTGTAAGAAGTTCTTTTAACTGTAAGAAGTCTGAAAAAACGGTGAACTATAATAAGTTTGTTTGATTTAAGAAGTCAAGAAAATGGGGAACTGTAGGAAGTTCATTCGACTGTAAGTAGTCTAAAGAATAGCAAATTGTAGGAAGTTCATTTGGCTACAATAAGTTTGAAATATGGTGAACTATAGGAAGTTCATTCGACTGTAAGAAGTTTGAAAATATGTCGAACTATAGGAAATTCGTTCGACTGTAAGAAGTCTGGAAATTTTAAACTTTAGGAAGTTCGTTTGACTGTAAGAAGTCTAGAAATTTTGAACTGTAGAAAGTCTCGGAGGGGATGCGGATAGTAGGAAGTCTACAGTGGATGCCCCTAGTGAGTTAACCGTGGATTGATTACGACCCTCAAAACTGCTAGGGAAAGGATGAAAGCCGTGTGCTTCATGCCTTTGATGATATGTAGAATGTAATAAGTCTTCACCGAAATCCACTATGGGATGGTTTACCGTTGCGATCTGAATTGTATGCCCCTTGTGAGTTGACCATGGGTTGACTGTGATCCCTAAAACTGTTGGGGAAAGGATGAAAGCCGTGTGCTCTATACCTTTGATGATACATTGACTGTCGTGAGCCTGACATAGATACCCCTTGTGAGTTAAAGGGGTACCTGCAAGAATGAGGAAATTTATTAGTAGATGCTTGTGGTATGTGTTTTAATTCCTTGATTGAGATTACTAAAAGCAAAAATTTTTACCACTTCAATCAAGAATTAAAACATGAGGGTTCTTGAGAATTTTTTCTTCAGGCCCATGATAAATGTGGAGATTTGTGTTTGAGATTTTCAAGGATGTCCCCGATGGCCCGCTCCATTGTTTTGAGAGGCTTTTGTGATGTTGTAATGTTGCTCGAAAGAGGCCCATGTAGGGTTGAATTTGATGAAAGTTGAATTGACTTGAGTTGGGCCATTGTCATTCTCAATTTTGATGATGTGCTGCTCCGACTTCTTCTTGATACTTATAGTTTCCTCATGTGCAGGTAGAGTGTTTTTCTCATTGGAATGGCATTGCCTTGGTTTAACATTACCTTAACCTGTAAGTGAAATGATGTGTATGCATGTATGAATGAATTTATGCATGAATAATATTTATCGCATGATGTATGTTTGTCTATTGCAAGAGTCGTTGGCTTTGGAACACTGGCAATGGTCAATAGTAGAAGCTTCATTGCATGAGGGGCCTTTCAAAGGTTTCCAAGTTGATATCCTTTTATGTTAGTGCATGAGTGCCCCCAGGATTCATCTCATTGGGCATTCCATGGTTGCCTTTTTATCGATGGTCGAGTTTTGTAGACATGACTCCCTTAGAGTGATGATGGACATGGGTCCTAGTTGATGTTCAATTTTGTGGATGAATAAGAGTCAAGTTCAAAGCCTGAATTTGGTTTGAAGAGGATTTGGTTGAGTCATTGACTTTTTGATGCTCGTTTCCTTCTTTGGTATGGTGCCAATGATATTAATGTTAATCCTGAAGCATGTTGGCGAGGCTCACTTTGAAGCTGATAATGAGAACTTGGAAGATTTTAATGTGACAATCCTCTCTGTGAGGGAAATCCGAAGATATTCATCCCAATATCTAGAGGAGATAGACATTTCCTTGCGCCATTCCAAGGAGAGGATGATGAATTTGATATTTATTTGGTTCTAATTTCTGCATAGACCGCCCTTACGGGTTTTCAGTCTATCGAACCTTGTCTTAATTTTTTCCTGGACCGCACTTTCAGGTTTTCAATCTAGCGGACTTATCTTTTCTCTTTTTTTTCTTTTTTTTTAGTGAACCATGATGTGATGGGATGCTTACTTGCGATATTCTATAGTTGTTATGCAAACAATCAAGATAAACATATGCATAAAGATTCAGTAAGAATGATAATTCATTGATGAACTTAATAGGGGTATAAATGTTTCAAATGATTTAACTCCTGCCATTGACTAGCCCTTTCAGGTTTTCTAATCAATGTGTTTGCTTTTCTCTCGATGTCCTAAGTTTTACCTCAGCCGCCCTTTTCGGGTTTTCAACTCAGCGGACTATTATTTTTCTGTTTTGAAAAGATGCCCTAATTTTTGCTTAACTAGTAGAGTGCTAATTGATAGGCTAATTACTTTAGTTTTGTACTGCTTTTTACAAGATTTATTTCTTTCGCCTAGATGTGATAGCGTTTGAGCCTGTCTTGGTTGATTCATGACTTTAACAGCTTATTCATTCAACATCTTCTGATTAATTTGTTGGCCCCTCTTGCCGCTATGTTGGCTTGAGGTATACAAGGTGATGAGCGATGATGCTTGATATTCACCTTTTTAATTGTTCTCCTTGATTTCTTAACAGCCAAATAGGGAATGAGTGATTTATCGGGGATGGAAGGCTTCAAAACCTACATCAGACATAGCTTGATTCCATTGAACCCAAACAGGCACTATCTATTGGTACTCCTTCAATAATGTGATGATTGGCCCACAAATGGTGATAAGTCGCGTGATGAATTCGATGTCACATTGAAATACTTGACTCCTTCTTTATGTCTTCGACATCAGCATCATGTTGGCTAACCTATCGGGTTGTTTTACTACTTTGGGGAACTTAGCTTTGATTTGCTTTGTTGCCTCTATCTTGACTTTTCCGGCCCATTGTGGTCTCAATCGTGTCATCTTCAGTTTGACTGACTTAATAGTCAGTGGAGATTTTGTGTTTGACGATCTTGTTGTCGACCTCTAGCATGTCTTCATAGGACCGGGCTAACGCTATCACGTATTGTCTAAGTACCTATGTCATCTCTCATTTTTCATCAAGAGTCAAATCATTTGAAATTATTATAGGGGATTCTTTTATACCCAAATTAATTTCATGCGATGACGTGTCATGTATGCTAAAAACATTATGCTCATATTCACAAGAATGTGTGTGATGTCATCCGAGAGAATATCAAGCAAGCAAGCAAAGTTTGAAGCATTCAAAGATTCAAAAGCCTCATTGACAGAGTTTGTTAACATGAAAGAGTTTAAAATACTAATTATTACGTTATTAACATCCTCATCCTCCACATACGGAGGGTCTTCTTTCCCAATTGTCACCTTTCACATTAGTGCTCATTGGTGCCCCTAGGAGTGACCATAAAGTTGGGAGCAGAAGGTGCATGGGCCATGGTTGGATATTGAGGTGGTTAGGCTAAAATGTTTAAGCCCGCAATGAAAAAGGATGGGGCTCTCAAATTCTAAGGGACTGCTGGTTGCGAGGCAAAGCTTTAACATGGTGGAATGAAACTATATGCCAACCCGGATGGAACGGACTTGAATCAACCAATTGTTGACCAACTTGCCCCTGATTAAATTGATTTTAAGATTTAGTAACCCGAAAGGCGTTAGCATACCTCAACCCTGAATGATCATTACCCCTAGAAGTCTGACCTATCTGAAATTGATTGAATGGTGGTATTGGGGTTGCGAGGTCTAACGCAATATTGGGAAGTAGTGGCATGATTTCCACCTGGTAACCTGATGATAGGTGAGTGATAAGTGTATAATTACACTTATTTTCATATTAATTTTATACACTAAACACTATAGTTTAAGTCATTTTTATACTTCAAAATAAAAGATTTCACGTGGTATGTAGTTATTTTTTATGCAAATGCAGATACTAGGTAAATCTTGGGAGTAAAATGATTTAAAGTGGAATTCTATGAAAAAAGAGTGAAAAAGGTGCAAAAAGATGCATGGAACTTAAAGATTTAGCTTTGGATCGAAGCTATCGAAGATCGGTGAAATTACAAGAAGATTTCTGAGTAAAACTCAATTCATGGTCACGACAATCATTCACGGTCGTGACTTGTTTACTTCAGAAATAGAAGTCTACCAATCAAAGATTCACGGTCGCGACTTGGACGGTTTTCTGGTATTATCTTCTTAACCAATAACCGCTAGATAAGCATGATCAATCGCCATCAACTACCAACGAATAGATGCCTATCAGGAGTCAACCCATCATGAAAAGGTGCTTATCCATTGTGGATTATATCAAATCTTCTCAACCAATCAGGATGAAGAGATGCAATCTTTCACCAATGGACACAACCCTTCGTTTGGATAGACGCAACCCTTTAAACTCTATAAATAGGGCTCCATTCCATCACAATTTTATAGCATTAGATGTGTGCAGCATTAGAGTGCAAATAAAGAGTCACATATAGTGTGTGTGTGTGTGTGTAGATAGATTCACTACGTTCTTAAGTGTTAGCGAGAAAATGTTTAAGTGATTCGAATCCTTGTTTCGATCACTAGATTTCTCTATATTCTTGAGCGATTGTTGTATAAGTGTAAATGCAAACCACTTGTCAATAAAAGTTTTCATTCTTCAATATTCGTTTGTTCGATATTCGCAAAGAATAGCATCCTAGCGGAGGTTCTGTAAGGGCCGAGATCGAATTCAAAGCAGACACAGGAATTGCGGGAATTGATGACTCCCATTAAAGATTGGATATCATTTGATCAACTTTAGCTTTCACTTGCATACCTTACAACTTTGCTTTACTTTCTACTTATACTTTCTATTTCGAAGTTTATGATATGTCTATGTGTCATAATGCATATTTCATGCTAGGTCTTTTATGTTAATCAAGTTATATGCATTGGAGTTAATTTTAAGAGTAGTTTCAAGGTTAAAAATATCGTGTATAATCACTGGATCTATGATATAACGCTGTTTAGTGAGCTAACATTTTTGGAATGGTAACTTGCTAAATGTGGCTATGTGAGAGCGACCCTGTACTAAGCATAGTATTGATGTTGT
Organism: Euphorbia schlechtendalii; assembly: GCA_949673415.1. NCBI lineage: Eukaryota > Viridiplantae > Streptophyta > Magnoliopsida > Malpighiales > Euphorbiaceae > Euphorbia > Euphorbia schlechtendalii. Next base: position 8,037 of record CATIWQ010034494.1, read on the forward strand.
CTAGGTTTTCATAATTATCTTATTTCGTTTGCACTAGGTTTAGAAAAGTTAATTCATGTGTTCCTCTGCGATTAATCATTGAACATCTGAGTGTTTTGAACCGAGTTTATTAGATTAATTTAGTGAGTCGTAACATCTTTGTTGAACTTGCATGTTTTCTCTTCTATACTTGTTCATAGTGAAGATTCTATATATTTAGATTCTCTAATCATTCTAATCTTCCTATCCAAAAATCTTAAATCTATTTTTATTTTCTTTTACTTTGTCTTTACTTGTTATTCCTTAGACCTGGTTCCTTCCCTGTAGATTCGAAATCTTTTAAAACTACATCGCAACTGTACATTTGTAGTTATCATCATTTTTCTATTTGATAAGAGCTATTGACAACACCTACATTTTTCGTGAACAAGTTTTTGGCACCATTATTTGAGGATAAGCCTTACGAAATGAGTGTAGCCAAGACTCATGAACAAGTTCTTGGAACCATTAGTTATTAAACTTATCAGTGGAAAAGTGGTGAACAACATAGTGGGAGCTATGTGGTGTGAGAATGTACATACGTTTTACTATGAATAGTCTAAAATATCGATAGTCATAGTTTCATTGAGACTTGACATCAATGGAATAGACAGACTTAGCATGTGTAGACTTACTCCTTGGATTATATCCAAGCAGCCGATCTCACGAGCTGAAGGTGGTACCTTGAGTTAACACACGAATGTATTTGGTTAATACATTGGAGATCGCTATAAGACAAACACTCAAAAATTACTATATGCATGTGTTGATGTCATGTCTTATTACAGTATTAGTACAAATATCCTCAGACATAAGATACCGGTTATCTTATGTAGGAGTTGCTATACTTTGGGTCATACTTATTCATACCCTTGCGATCAGGATAACATGAGTGATTACAGATTTAGTGATGATCACATGTTGGTAAGCTGTGTAGTCAAAATGGGATCCATCACTCCTGATATAGCAATATAATGGGAGATATACCTTAGGGCCCCTAGTCGAAGTGACACACTCATAAACCTCTAATTAGAGTATAAGATTGATAGAATGTGTTTCTAGTTAATCGAGATAGTTAATGGCTGAGTGGGTGTTCTTCATGAACAAGTCTAATTCTAGGATAGCTATGGCTATTATATGAGCTAACACTTAATCTGAGCTCAATATACAGAATGGTAGTTAACTTGATGGAGGTAGTGTATTGTATTGGTTACTACTGCAAAACCATATGAAGTCACAGGAATGTGATGTTCCAAGTATCGAGGGATCATACACCTTTGCTAGAAAACCCATTTGATGGTCTAGAGCTATCGGGTTCCATATCAATCTCGAACATTGAGCCTAAAGGTTCTCGAATGGGAAGCCAAGTTTAGGTTAACCTCTAGTGGCTCTATACTTTGGGGTCCTATGAGATCTTACACTTTAGGTCTTTATTAGACAATGTAAAGACCCTATAGACTTGGTCTGTACCGAAAATACAAGTTGTGAAATTAGTGAGAAGAATTATTAATTGGTTCGATCAAATTAATAATTAAAAGGAATAATGAAAAAGATAAGGAAAAATAGTCAAAGCGAGCAGGGGAATTTTCCTGTTGCGAGTGGGCCCTAAAAAGAACACGGGTTGTTCAAGGTGGGGCCCGTGCGTCTACCCCGTGAGCTTGCCCGTGTGCTAGCAGCCTACAAGTGCTTAAGCGTTGCCCATGGCAACCCTTGCATGGGATTGTAGTCGCAAGCCCATGCTTGCGGCTAATGAGGTCTTCCCTCATGAAACTCATGGGTTAGCCCGCGGGTTGCCCTACCCGCAAGACTGACCCGATAAGCATGGGATAAGTTTATCCCATCCAACATAGAGTTATAAGGGGAGTTTAACACTCCCCCATTTTCCCCTATATATAGGCTTCAAGCATCTCATTATTCACACATCAAATTAAGCTTGAAGTTAAATTTTTCTCTAATTTCTACTCTCTTCTTCTTTTGTTATGCGGCATCCTTCACGAATTTCTCCAAATAAATTGAAGAATTCTTTTTGAAGTCTCTAAGTTTAAGTGAGTCTTTGGGACTAGTTCCGGGTTGATTTTTCGAGTAGTCTAGTTACCGCTGTCAATCGATGGGTTCTACCTCTTTGAGGTTGGTTAGTGAAGATTCATGTGGATCAATCGTAGAGGCTTTCCTAGTTTTCAAGCTTGTGCTATCAGAATTACTCAAAGGGAACACCGCTACCAAAAGAGAGATCAAGCACGCATCAACTGGTCATGCTTTAATATTTAGACGCTAGGATTCTTTTATATGTTTTATAAACCTAAAAGCATCTATCGAACGTTTTAACTTAGATTATAAGTTAATCTATGGTATTCTTATTAGATCCTTTGGTTTATTTTAAGTTTTAATATTCTACCTTGCTACGATTGCATGTTCAATTACTATCTTGATTAACTAACACTTGGATGATAAGTCCGTTAATTCTAGGGCTAGAAACAATTTGCTAATTTCCCCATCTAACTCAGCATTAGTTTGAAGAGTTGGGAATTTTTTCCTTGCCAAATTCCTTATCTAAGCTAAGATAGATGTATCCGCCATATCCTCTTGGATTTGTTTACTACTAGGTTCAGGTACTTCATTGGCTGTAAAATTTGCCTCAGTACCATGACCACTTGAATTTTCTTGCTGAGTAGAGTTCTTAGCATTAGAAACTTCTCTAATTAGAAGGATTAGAGGAGTTGAGGATGGGTTTGAAGAAATGGTAGGTTTAGGACTTTGTACAGTTGAAGAAGTGGGGATTGGTTTAGATTTTATAAGGGAAGGAATTATTTGAGTTTGGGGAAGAGAAGAAGCAGTATTTGGGTAAAAGAAATCTTGAGTATGTGTATGAGAAGAAGGTATATTTACTAGAGAAGAAGGTATATTTACTGGAGAAGAAGGGATAATTACTAGAGAATTTACAGTGGTTGAAGGTGGAAGATTTACAGAAGGAATAAGGATTTTAGTAACTACAAGAGTAGAAATTGGGGAATTTACAGGAGAGGTAGGTTTAGGATTTATAGAAGAAATCAGAGTAAGATTTAGAGGTATCTTTGGGTTAGTTGATAGATCCAAGGATGGATCAACTTGAGGTACATCAGCCTGAGTAGGAAGTTCCTCAGTCTGAGTGAAATTGGGTATGGTAATGTTGGGCTTAGGAAGATCAAATTTTTCCTGAACAAGGGGTAAGGTTCCTCCAACATCCTCATCACTTCTCACTGCTTGTACATTTTTCTACAAAGGTCTACTAGTGGCATAACACTTGTGTTGAGTCCCTTTCACCTCAGTGATAACATCATTCACTTCAGCCGCATTGTTAGAACTAATTGTTTCCTCTTCCTTAGGTTTCTTTGGATCACCTTACTCCTCGGATTCTTCTGAGATAACCAATTTGTGCTTTCTTTGGAGCAGGGTTTCCTCCTCTTCCACAACATCTTCTTCCTCCTCAACTTCCTATTTCACCTCAACTTCCTCTTAAGAGCGAGTTTTATCTTTCATTTATCACCTTTACCTTGTTGGGGGCTGGGCAAGCACATCTCTAGCCCTTATTTTTTAGGGGCTTTTCTTCTTGGCCTTTAAACTGGTAGCTTTAAGCCTGGGTGAGGTCGCAGTAGCGCTGATTTGCTCCAACTTAGCTGATAGAGGAACATTATCACTAATGTCCTTCCTGCCTCTTTCAAAATCAACCATAAAGCCATCTTCATCCTCCTTAGGCACGCCTACGAGCAATATTGTCGATACGCACTTGAGTTTCCTCTTCTCTAGTGCTTTGTTGTGCCTAGTATGCACCTAACCATGATATAATTTTATGAAGTGCTGTAAGTCCAAGGTCTTCTTTACAGGCACAACTATATCACTACACCCTCCAAGAAACGAGGCTATGTCTACTTTTACTACCTTCATCAAGGTGGTTATGAGGTAACCATAGTGATGGATAGTAGTCATCTATGTCAAGTGGTGAAGAATCACCACAGGTTAGTTTAGCCTCTTACCCTCAACCATATGGTAGACCACACACCTCTTGAAGTAGGTTGTGCTATTAATAGACCCTATCTTGGGTAACAATAGCTTTACAGCCATCTCATAGCAAGCTCTAACTTTCCAGCTCATCCCCGATGCAGCTATCTCCCTGACAATTAGTTCGCTAGGAGTTCCCAATCTTCAAGAATGATTACGGAATCTTCATCACTAATTCTTCTGATCTGATTCATGAGGCATGTTGAGAATTCTCCCAATAAATCTTGAGTAGAAAAGGGTAGACTTTCAACTAAATTCCACCAACAGGACATCATTGAAGCCTAGATAGTGTAGAGGTTTGAGTAAAACACCCTGATGAGGCCAGTAATGGCTAGTCCTTCTATTTGGGAAAACTGACTCAAGTTTTGTTGCCTTATAACTTTGTTCATGATCCGATTTCTAAGAAGGCTCTCGTAATCGACTTCATACACAAGGCAAAATTCTAGATTGGATGCCCATTCAACTTTGGTGAAGACCATTCAGCATTCACAATGAGATTCTTCTTGGTAGTGGATTGAAGTTTGAAGGATGTTTTGGTAGTTGCCATTTAGGAGAAAAAAATATTTTTGAGAGAAAAATGATTAGGGTTCTTTGCTCTGAAATGATTAGAATTCACGAAAGCAAGTAACCTTTCTCTTCAACTACATTAGCTTTTATAGACCTCTTCTAGTAGCAAGGATACATGGTGCTCCCACAAAGAAAGATCAAAATTAACATTGAGATTAACACTTGATTAACCGACTTAGCAAAACGGTGAGTTTAACAGTGGATGGTTCCAATTCAAAAGCACATCTTTTGAAAACGTGGGTTTTGATTTTAACCATGAAACTAAATCTCACAACATTACATTAAAAATTGAACGATGTTAAATATGTGTTACCTTAGTTGGCTGAATTTGATTTCCAACACTTACCAAAATTCTTGATTTTTCTTCTTCACAAGGGGTTCGTCATACCAATAAGCTACCTTAGAAAATTGAACTGCTCCTTTGGCAATTGTTTGGTGAATATGTTAGCATGCTATTCCTCTGTAAGAAAATACTCCAGCTTGACATCTCCCTTTAGCACATGAACCCCTATGAAGTGATGTCTAATATTAACATGCTTCGAGACACTTATACTTTTTACAATTATCTTATAGTTGCTGCTTAATCTATAGCAATTGTGCTACGCAACTTCCTTCTACCATGTACTCAACTTGAGCTGTACCCAGCATAATAGAAGTTTGTTCTTATTATACCATGAGATAAGGCATTCTCCAAGGAAATAGCATCCTCTTATGTTGCTTTTCCTATCAAGTTTATCTCTACCATAGTCAGCATCTGTGAATCTTCTTGGTGTGAAATCCATGTTGTTTGGACACCACAAACCTGCATTAAGAGAACCTTGCAAATACCAGAGAATTCTCTTAATAGTTGCTAAGTGAGATTCTCTAGGGTCAGCTTGATAATGTGCGTAATAGCACATGGCATATTAGATATCAAGCGTAAGAGCAGTTAAATAAAGATGAGAACAGATAATGCCCCTATAAGAACTTACTATCTACTGGTTTACCAGCTTCATCCTTACATAAAATAGTATCAATGGCCATGGGAGTGGACATTGGCTTTGAATGCTCCATATCAAACTTCTTCAAGACTTCTTTGGCATATTTTCCTTAGTTGATATGAAGATTCCATCTTCACCCTACTTGATTTGAAGTCCAAGGAAAACGTTGAGCTCTCCCATCATTGACATCTCAAATTCACTCTTCATTTGCTTGCTGAACTCCTTGCACAGCTTCTCATCAGTTGCTCCAAAATTGGATATCATCCACATAGATGTGGACTAGCAACACATCTTCTTTTCTTAGTCGGATAAACAGAGTTATTTCTTCTTTCACTCTTTCATAGCCTTTGTTGATAAGAAAGTTAATCGGCCTCTCATACCAAGCTCTTAGATCCTACTTCCATCTGTAGAGAGCTTTCTTCAATTTGAAGACATACTCAGGATTCTTTGAATCTTCAAAGCCTAAAGGCTGGCGGACATAGACTTTCTTCTTGAATGAATCCATTCAGGAATGCACTTTTAACATCCATTGTCAATAACTTGAAGTTCATATGAGATGTGAAAGTACACAAGATTTGAATAGCTTCAAGCTAGGCTACAAGAGCATAAGTCTCATCATAATCGATGCCTTTTTTGCTAATTGTAGCCTTGAGCAACAAACCTGGCCTTGTTTCTAATAATAGAGCAATCTTCTTTGAGCTTATTCTTGAAAACCCATTTGGTGTTGATAATTGATTTCCCTTTAGGCTTCGAAACTAGATCATGAAAATCATTGCGCTTGAATTGATCTAGCTCTCTTGCATTACGATTATCCAATAATCATCTCCTTCTGCATCTTCAAACTTCTTGGGTTCTATAAAAGAGATGAAAGCTAGATAACTCATCATCCTGCTAAGCTGGCCTTGCATCATCATTGGATTATGAACATTATCAACAATGTTACCCAACAGACGATTGTGATGAGTTCTAATCTCCCTCAATAGACTTGGATCAACAGCTAGAGGAACTACAATGAGTGGCATGCTGAGTGGAGGTTGATCTTCGCCATTACTGAAGTTGATAGAGAGATCATCGTCTTCTTTGACTTCCTCAGCTTCAGGTTCTTATGCTGGGTTTGGTAGCATAGAGGATGGCATGCTGAGTGGATTTCCTTGCTGGGTTACTCCTTTATCTTCATCAGATGGATGTCTATCTACACTATTAGTTTCATCGAAATCTACATGTATAGACTCCTCTGATAGGTCGGTTCGCTTGACATATATTCTATATGCCCTACCATTAGTTGAATATCCCAGAAAGATACCTTCATCGGACTTAGGATCAAACTTACCTAACTGCTCCTTGGTGTTAAGAATAAAGCACCTACATCCAAATGATATGAGATGACCAATCTTAGGCTCGCGTCCTCACCAAAGCTCATAGGGTGTCTTCTCAAGAATTGGGTGAATTAAAACTCGATCCAAGATATAATAGGCTGTGTTAACAACTTCTCCCCAAAAGTACTCTAGTAGATTGTTATCTCTCAGCATGGGTTGAGCCATTTCAACTATGGATCTGTTCTTCCTTCTACAACCCCATTTTGTTGAGGATTATAAGGAGTGGAAAAGTTGTAGTCAATACCATGCATTGAACAGAATTGTGTATAATCACTGGATCTGTGATTATAACGCTGTTTTTAGTGAGCCAACATTTTTAGAATGGTAACTTGCTAAATATGGCTATGTGAGAGTGACCCGTACTAAGCATAGTATTATAGTTATCTAGGTTCTTATAAGTTTCATAATTCGATTACCCTAGACTTAGAAAAGCCATCTCATGTGTTGGTCCGCGGTGAATTATTGAATATTGGAATCGTATTTGTTTAAGTTATCTAGTGTATGAAATATTCTTGGTAATTTTGCATATTTTTCTCCTCTAAACTTGTTCCTAGGAAATATCTATATATTTTACATTTTCTCTAGTTTGTTCATAAATCTGTCTATTCATCCGTCTATCATCCAAACCCCTCCAACAAAATTCCTTATTTTCATTTACTCCGTAACTCTAGTTGGTCTTTAGAATTGAATCCTTTCCATGTGGGATCGATATCTTTTAAAACTACATCGAAATTGTATACTTGTAGTGATCACCATTTTTCTATTTGATAAGCGGTATTGACAACACGTGTTCGTATTTTGAACATTTTATCTTGTCGGTAGAGGCGTCGGGAACAATGTTTTTGGCACCGTTACCGAATTTAAGTTTATCGTAATGAGTATAGTCAAAATCTTGCGATCACTTTGCCCTCTCTTTCCTTAGCTCTACTCCTTTTTGAGTTATTAATATATTTCCTCAAGGACTTTTCCTCAGTCAAGAAGGTGCCTATCAGCTCATCATAGTTGTAGGTCTTTAGATCATGAGCCTCCTTGATTGCGCTCGTCTTGGTATCCCACTCTAAGGTAAGAGTGCGGAGAATCTTCTTCACCAATTCTTTCTCGGTCAACTCTTTACCCAATCTCTTCAGTTTATTAACGATATTAATGAACCTGGTACTCATGGCCTAAATAACCTCGCTAACACCCATTTGGAACATCTCATACTCTCTCAGCATGAGGTTGATCTTGGACTTCTTGACCTTATCATTTCCCTCATAGGTAAACTTTAGCTTCTTCTAAATTTCCTGTAATGTAGATCCTATCAAATTCTTTAAGATCTAGCGCATAGTGTAAGTAATTGATCGCTGCTACTTCTCTTTGAGAAGCCTCAAGTCAGCGTCATCATAATCCTCTTATCGACAAGTACACGGACCCCATTGTCAACAATGGTGGAAATTCTGGGGCCAAGCTCTATAGCGAGCCATGCCTACATGCTTTGCGATTGAATAAAATTTTTCATTTCATTTTTCAAAAAAATGTGTAATGATTACAGTCAAACAATGGTGGCCCGGTTACCGACATTCCCTCCTTCTGGAGCACTGTCTGGATTGAGTTAGAACTGAAACTGTTGTAAGCCATTTATGAATCTTTAACTCAAAGATGATTAGTCTAAAAGCTGAGCACATGCTCTGATACCATTTATTAGACCTTAAACGACTTAATATAAGAGTAGAGGGAGGTGAATGCAGTTCTTGATTACTTTTAGATATTTATAAAATTCTTTAATCAAGTTGAGTTTTTAGACATGTGCTGAGTAAACTGTGCTGAGCTAGGTCTAGAAACTATAAACCACTTAGCTTCGCTAGCATAGTTTATCTTCAACTGTGTGCTGATTAATCTACTAGGCTCAGATTGGTTTACAAGCAAAACAAGTAAAATAGGAAAGAATGATGAATGAGACTAAATGTGATAAAGGCAAAAATGAAGGTTTGAACTTCTACACCTTAGATTTATCCTGGTTCGATCCCTAGCCTACCTCTAGTCCCCGGATTCCTTTCCAAGCTTTAATCCACTAGTGATTCGTTCCTTCCTTAAGCGGAGAAGCCTTTACAACGGGTAGAAAAGATAACAGAAAGTACCATCCTTTCTAACTACCTCTCAAACCTATTTTAGGTACCCTTCCTAAACTAACTCTTAGATTTATCAAAAGAAATTATCAATAGAGGAATTCAACTTATATAAATGTTGAATCCTTTGCAAGGATAAATTTTAATTGATATTCTCTTTATTACAAACAGATGTTTACAATTAGTGTTTACTGATTGCTTAATTTGGAATTTCTTGAAGCTTGGAGTAATTGAACAAAGTTTCAGCTCTTAGAGAAATTCAAGGTGATTCACCAAGTTTGAACGTCTGCTCCAGTCTGCTATTTATAGTTAAAGGTCTTGGAATTAGCCATTTTGCAAACTTTTCATCCTGATACCTCTTCAATATCTCTTCTCTTCAAATCTTTCGAATTTTCCCGTTAGAGATAAATTCCATGACTTTTAGAGACAGAGTTTTCAAACGTTGAAGTGCCAGATTAATCCGTTAATCCAAAAGATCAAAAACTCATTTATCTTTAAACAATCCATTCTGATAGAGAGGTGCGTGAAATGCAAAGTGGAATTTTGCGTATGGTTGACTTGCTGACATTGCAGAGTTGAGCGGAGACACTAAGGAAGAACCTGTTAGTAAACAGTAGCTGCTAGATCACTCGAAGACCAACCTGAAAATAAACTGAGAATGCTCACTTTAGAAAGAGCCTTCAAAAGAATTCTTCATGGTTTGGAGAAACTCGTGAAGGATCTCTCACAATGAGCAAAGAAAGTGATGTTGTACTCAGAGAGAAAAGCTGAGATGAAGTGTGGAATAAAGAGGAGCTAGAGGCCTATATATAGGGAAAAATGGGGAGTGTTTGACTCCCCTCGAACATAAAGTGGGATTAGAATATTCCCATCCCACTTAGCGGGTTAGCAGCGCATGTCACTAGGTTTCGTGGGCTAACCTCTGGGTCTCTCTCATAAGACAAGCCCTTGTGGGCTTCCCTTGCACCGCAAGCATGGGCTTACACCCTACCTCAAGCCTGTGCTTGTGGGCTGCCCGCTACAGTGACCAAGCAAGCTTGCGCTACCATAGGTAGCACTTGCTGGGTTACAGCCCGCTAGCACGCGGGCTTACCCTGCTAACTGAAATGCTCGTGTAGGCCCCACTCTGAACAACCTATGTTTTTTTGGGGCTAACTCATAAAGGGAAAATTTTCCTTGCTTCGCTTTGTGTTCCCTATTTTCTTTTTATTCCCTTTAATTATTAATTCAATCCAACCAATTAATAATTCTTCTAACGAATTCAACAACCAGATATTCTCGGTATAGACCCAGTCTATAGGTTCTTTACTTAGTTTGATAAAGACCCAAAGTGTGTGGCCTCATAGGATCCCAAACTATTGAGTCGCTAGAGGTTAACCTAAACTTGGCTTCCCATCCGGGAACCTTTAGGCTCAGTGTTCCGAACCGATATAGAACTCAATAGCTCTAGACTATCAAATGAGCTTTCTAGCAAAGAAGTATGATCCCCCAATACTTGGAATGTCACATGCTTGTGACATAATTTGGTTCTGCAGTCATAACCAATACAATACACTCCTTCCATCAAGTTAAGTGTAATCTAGTTTATTGAGCTTGGATTATGTGTTAGCTCATGAACAAGTCTAATTCTAACATAGCTACAATTATTACAAGAGCTGACACTTAATCCGAGCTCAATAAACTAGATGGTAATTAACCTGATAGAAGGAGTGTATTGTATTGGTTACTATTGCAAAATAGGATCAAGTCACAAGCACGTGACCTTCCAAATATCGGGGGATCATATGCCTTTCCTAGAAAGCCCATTTGATTGTTTAGAGTTATCGGGTTCCATATCTGTTTGGAACACTAAGTCTAAAAGTTCCTAAATGGTAAGCCAAGTTTAGGTTAACCACTAGCGGCTCTATACTTCGGGATCCTATGAGGTCACACACTTTGGGTCTTTATCGTACTAAGTAAAGAACCTAAAGACTGGGTCTATATCGAGAATATTAAAGATGTCAAAATCATTGGATGAATTATTAATAGGTTGGACCAGATTAATAATTAAAAGGATTAAAGGAGAATTTTGGGAAAATTGCATGGAGCGAAGCAAGGGAATTTTTCTTGTTGCGAGTGGGCCCCTTGAATATAGATTATTCATGGGTGGGGCCTGCGCGACTACCCCATGAGAAAAAAAATTGCTCGCATGCCACTAAGCCACCTGCAAACTAAGCTTGTGGTATAGCCTATAAGCTTGCAGGACACGGCCCGCGTATGCAGGCTATGGGCGGGTCAGCCTATGGATCTTAGGGATCCGCATGGATAACGTGTGGGATAGGCTTTTCCCTATCCCACACTAGAAAAAAGGGGATCATTCAGCTCCCCTTCTCCCTATAAATAGGTCCCCCTTCTCCTTTTCAAACCACTTCAACTTAGCATTTCCTTATGAGTAAGACATCTTTTCTTCATGAGATTTTTGCGAGATCGTCCAGGAGTTTCTCCAAGGTCGTAAGAATTATTTAGGAGGCTCTTTCTTTTTTGAAGTGAACCTTCTAAGTTAATATTATTGGGTTGGTCTTCGAGAAGTCTAGCAGCTACGTCTACCAAAGGGTTTTTCTCAACTGGAGGTTTTGGTTGGTGAAGATATGTGTGGATCAATCTTAGAGGCTATCCTAGATTGGAAGCTAATGTTAATGGAGTTTTTTCAAATTGCTCTAAGGGAACATTGCACCAAAGGAAGGCATGCATCTACTGGTAATGCTCTTAACTTAGATGCTAGGTTTCTTTTAATAACTATTATAAACTTATTAGCATCTAGGGAACATTCCAACTTAGATTATATTAATCATGACATACTTAGGAGATCCTTTAAAGTTAATTTTATGTTTTGAAATTCCATCTTGCAACTTTGCATGTTCAATTACAATCTTAACTAACTAGCAGTATGTTATGCAATGCCTAGGAATTTATTTTTGGTAATAGAAAATGTGTGATAACTAGTTAAGTGTTGCTTAAACTTAATTAGGGTAATTATCTAGAATTAAAATGTTTTACTTGAGATTGTATGTGCTTAAAAATTTTTAATTGCCATATAATTTTTGAACAAAAGAACGTAATTAGTTCAAAATTTTTAATGGTTAAGTGAATCATATGGGTCCATGGTTATTCCAAAAAGGATTTGACTTGACTGCTTATTCACTTTAAGGGGGCCTCTCCTACTTGAGATTCTCCATCGGCACTAGATTTCAAGTACCAAAAGTGATTGTTATGAATTAATTGATTTTTAGTATTATGATTTAGATTCATTATATGGTTTTGCAATGAAAGTTTAAGTTGTTTAGATAAAACTCATAAACATAGGTGTAAGGAACTTGAAAAAATGAACTTCTTGTTTGTATCTCATACTATGTGGAGTGTTGGCCATGTGTAATGATTATGTTGTACCAATTGAGCATGACCCCTAGGTTGGACCTAGTAATTCTTTTTAGCCCTAAATTCGTTATAGTTTCATAATCATGTCCATATATAAGTCTAAGATTAGGTGAGACTTAGTGTTGCACTAATAAATCCTCATTAAATATTAAAGCGCTAATTAGCCTTCCTAAATTTGAATATGTGATAAGGACTTTTTCATTGAATGAATTATTCATGAGGTGCATGCATTCATCTTTAACATATTCTAATCACATGATTTGAGTTAGGGTTGAGCCTTAACCAGATTGGCTTAGTATGTCCATGATAGTAGAGCTAATGCTAGGTTGAAGACATCATTTGAGGAGTCATATAATTGGTTATGCATGTCCATGGATTGAAACTCAAATGGATTATCAATTGCATTGGATGCAAATGGATAGGATACAAAAATAATTATTTAAGATAGTTTGACTCATGATAGTGGGTGTTATCTTAAATGAGTTATGGATGCTACCTACTAAGGAAGATGGTTAGACCATATTTCCATAAATCAATAGAAGGGGTGTGAGCATGGGATTTTCACCGTCTCATAGAATGATTATGAAGTCTTTTAAACTTAGACTTTCAACACTTCTACAATCGCGAGGGGCCTTCATGTCTCTTACAAAATGAGTTTGTGATGATTCAAGCTTTTGAAACATACCTGAAACACTCAAAAATACCCAAAAAGTATCGAAGATGAGTTCAAAATGGGCCAAAAGGCACCTAAGAACCAAACCATGCACACCGAGCAAACAGGTGTGCGCATAGGATTTTTGATCCCTCTCGTAAAGCAATGAAGAGAAATATTTTCAATTGCTCTCCAATTTTAATGATCCACATTGGGACTGCGAGATGTTGTGGGAAGATCCTCGTGCCTTTGAAATCGATATCATGGGAAACTAATCAAAATACCCCTAAAATCGAAACAAAAACTGAAATATGGTCCCCCTTGTCCATGGGATTGATACAGCTTCGACTAGTTGGTCCTGGGTATTAGACTAGTATCGGTTTGGTGGTTTCAAGACCGGACAGGTACTAGCCTTGCACACCGTGCAAGGTCAGTTCTAGCTATTTTCAGCCTTTTTTACCCCTTTTATCTCTCTTCTTTACCCCTTTTTAATTCTTTTATTACCCATTTTTTATCCTATAAAAGCCTAAAAATTAGGTCTATGAATGGATCAAATTTTCATTAGTCGCTTTTGGGGGAGAGTTAGAGAGAGAAAAGAGATTTTTAGGGTTTGAGAGAAAAAGTTGGAAAAATCCACCACTTACTTATTTTCCTTAACCTTTTCTTCAAACATCCTCTTATTCTTGGATTCTAGAGGATTAGAAATTGAAATCTAACCATTGGGTTTCTTTTCCTTTCACCAAATAAACTTTCTACCTTATTTTCTTCAAAAAAATCAATCAAAATAAACAAAAAAGCCTAAAGGATCTTCTTTTTGACTTTTATATCACCCAAACTCGTGGATTCTCATAAGAGGGGTAAGATTGTGCTTTTGGAGACTCTTGGAATGATTTGATGTTTATTTTCGAGTTTTTAAGTAGTTTAGGGTTTGTTCCAAGCTCTCATTCATTACCCGTTTAACCAAGAGGGTGGTATCGACATTACGTCGGTGCCAACCTCTGATTGGGCCAATACTAGTCGAATAGGCTGGTACCAGATTGCCCCCCGGGAACAACCCCTTCCCCTCTAAAGGGGCTAATCCTAGTAGAAAAGACAACTACCATCCATCCAAGTTGGTACTGGTCTCACCATGAGGCCGATCACGATAGGCTAGGATGGTACCAACCTGACCCCCCGAACAACCCTTTTTTGTCATTTTTACCTATTTTTCATATATTCCTTCCGTTTTAGGACTCCCAAGATGAGGAGAGCATTTTCTCTGATTTCTAAGCCAACGTATGCCATGTTCATTCAAAAAACAATAAAATTTGGTAAATAATCAAGTCTAAATCTTGTGTTTTCTCAATAAAACCATGTGGGAAACTATAATTTCCCATTTTAAATCACAAATTGCCAATCACCCTAATCTAACTTATGTATACTAACTAAGTCTTGTTTTATATACTCATGGTCTATGATGTTGTGATATATCCTCGTGCTAACCTTTGTGGATGTAGGAACATTTAGGTTAGAAGCATGTTAGAGTTTATTTTCCTCCGAGTATCACATTTGTAAATGAAATTGTATCTGTAGATGAAATGTATTTAAAACCATTTGTATCCCCAATTATGTACTACTATTTATACTTCCCCTTTCGGTTAAAAGCCTTTTCTTTTATGTTCTTTATTTCCTTTATTCTTTTGTTTATTATTTTTTTATTCATTTATTTATCACTTTCCATGCGTGGGTGTTGTAAATGCTAACTATAATCCGAAAATGATTAGTTTAATGAAATATCTTACAGGCCATAACATTATTTTAATTATAACTCAAATAACGATGAAATAGGTAACTCATCTGAACCAAAATCTCTATACTATGATACATTTTAGGCTTGACAGATCTAAGTTGTACTGAATTTCTAGAAAGAGCTGATCCGGATGCTGAATCCGTAACATAGGCTAGAGGTTTAGGCCTCGAGTCTTTTAAAAATTTCTTCTTCTCAAATATGTTATAAAAAACCTCACGCCCCATCTCATGAGACCAGCTAGTTGCATTCACCTGCACAGGAAAACATCATCTGCTCACTACTGCGACACTGTTAGGGATAAATCTCTTTTAAACTTAAAAGTTTAAAAGACTTTGATAAGTATTGAGAAGTTATTAAATGAGTTTATCCACCTCTAAATAATTTCACCAAAGCATATGCATTATATGGATTAGCCTTAAGGTTAGGGTGATAAATTTTAGCATAAAGCCACAAAAGTATTTCTAGCGACCCCATGGGGATCGAGCATGCCTAGTATGTGGGTCACATGTTGCCTTTTCACATATACCTCCCTCATTCATACCTATTTGTGTAGAGGCTTGGAGTGTATCATAGTGTAACAAGTGCTTTATATATCAACAACTCTTGTGACCGAACTCATATAACATCGTCGTAGCAACTTCCTAAGGGTGTACCAAACTATCTACGTAATTTATGTAGGTTCGCTTCTTGACATCCTTGTGGTGTCAAGATGATCTAAGCTTAGATTTAGAAGCCAAACCCTTTATTCTACGGGAGGTTTATGATTGGAAAAACGTATTATTATTGTGTGCATGCCATATGTTTTATGGTTAATGGCTTTCTACCATCCATTTACATATGCAAATAAAAGCAACATTCACACCATGTTCATCGCACTATCCACATTCTTTTGTGAAGACACTAGCTCACACACACACATTCTTTTATTTAGTTAGGGTTTTATAATGCTCATGAAGTATCATGACATTATAAATCAAACCCAAAGCATCATAAAATACCACATTGGAATTCATTAACCTTAAAAACACTCGAGGTCGCGTTACCTTAGGTAAAGAACCAACATAACATATCCCAAAATCTGCGATGCCCAATTAGCATCCAAACTTCTGCCCAATTTGAGTTGTGTAAATACTCAATACATTCATTTTACAACATTGGTGATTTTAAATAACTATAAACATCGATTCATCCATTCACAAATACATTACAAGGGTATAACACATTGTTATACCTGAAAATAAAAGTCCATGTCCATGAGTTAGCCGTAACATAAAGGTGTTACTGTGGTAGGATTTTGCGACCATTCCTTCATTAACTTTTCAAACCAAACATGTTCACCCCACTCACCCCATTTAACTCATCTCTTGAGAGGTCACATTTATCTCCCAACCTCCATATCCTAAGGATAAGGAATCATTACATTCACTTCATGAGTTTTCAAAGATCTCTTAGGGATCATCATGGACCCCATAAAGCATCAAAACATACATGTCCGAATTCCTCTTTGATTTGGCATTCAGCATGGGTGCGCCGAAGGGAGCGTCTAGTCGGTTTATTACCAAAGGTCATCACGGTCATAGAAGAGGGTATTTTGTATTCAAACTTGAGTGAGGGGTTAGTTTCAAGATTCAGTTAGTCATATTCTTTCTTACCACTAGAAGTTATTGTTAATCCTTCTAGGGAAGATGTTAGCCATCAAGGCAACCAACAACACTTAGTGGACTCCAATCAAGGGGGAGTCCAATAGTCTTGAAATGGAGGTGATATTGATGCAACATTAATTAGGATGCTATCTAGCATACAATTTCATACCACTCTTTAGGCTTTGATGAGGGAACTTTTGGCTAAAGAAAGGAATATTGATAAAAATTCCAAATTTGAGCTTCCTCCGCCTAGGAAATGGATATCATCCTCAAGGGGATACCCAACTCTAATTAGGATCAGTCAAGGTCCATCTTATAGTAAGCGAGAGGTATGCTTCCACTCTCCAAGCCAATTTATGGTCCTTTCTTGAATCAAGGAACTCAGTCCTCACCAAATCAAGGCAATTTAGTCATCTTCTGCAAGGTCAAGGATCAGGCTACCAGATCTGTGAGTGGGAATTTTTAGAATTTCTTCTAGTAAGGGTTGTTTGGACAAGTAGTTCCCTATTCATTTCTACAAGGGGTTCCTGAAGCAGCTATTCAATCATTGATTGTTTGTCCTTTCATGAGCAATTCGTCGGCTTATCTCAAATATGATGCTGAGCTGCATTTCCCTACTATGAATATGCCTTCTTCACAAGGATTTGCATCTCAGTCCTTATCTCTACTTATCCAAGGGGCACCTCACTTCTAAGGCTCCTTTACTCACCCAACCACCTTTGGAAATCAATATCAAACTTAATACCAGCCGCAAATTACACCACAATTTCTATTCTCACTAAGGAGAACCTCTTATATTGAGCCTCCCTTATTTCACCCAATCACTCCTGAAGCCTAAAACTAAGAAGTGTTTGCCCAAGGGGTTGAAGGACATGTTCATGAGGGTTTTTCTCTCAAAGTGGCTTGTTTATGGTAGTCGTTTCTCGCATCTCAAGCTAATCCCACCTCTGCCTATCCTCAGTTGATTAATTATGCAATGGATGAAGATTGGGTCCCAAAATAACTTTGTAATGCTAGAGCTCGTAAGGTATAAGGGTGTAGGTGATCCCCATTCACATGTCAAGAACTATCAAACAATCATGAGGGTTAGAAATCTAAGTGATAAAATCTTAGCCAAAATGTTCATCACTTATCTGGGGTTACCGGATGATGAATGGTTTAACAACCGTCTTGATGAAATAGCTAGTAATTAGGGGCACATGTATGAGGCCTTAATTGAGCAATGTGGCTTTAGTAGCCAGAAGAAAACCACCATCCAGAACTTAGAAGTAGTGAATCATAAACTAGGTTAGATATTCAAAGCCTACTATGGGAGGTGGATAGACATGCAGGTCCAATTGAAAGACCAATTTAGTCTTTTGGAGGTGGCGGTAAAGTTTTTAGATGGAGTGCTTCCAATCTATAAGCTGTAGATAGGTGCCAATGAATTTTCAAGCTATAATGAAGTAAATGTCAAGGAAAAAAGCTAGAAAGAATTCATGGTCTCAAGCACACTACTAGAATGAGCCAAGGCAAGTCATGGTACAAGAAATTCAATGATAACTCTACTTCCACTCCCACTCTGACTCCAACTCCTATAAAGCTGAAACAAGCTAATGCATAGATCGTAATTCAGGTAGTGCAACCTGTTGAAGTTTCAGCTGTTCAGACTTCAAATGATGTTTGCCAAGGCATCTCCCCTTATATTCTATCTCTAACTCAACTCTTTGCCGAGCCCTGCGAGCTTAAGTTCCTTGATAATCTCAAGCATTATTCCCTACGAAAGGCTAATGAGTAGAACAACTTCTGCAGTTAGCATGTCTCCCATGGGCACCATACCAACAATTGTAAGCTCCTCCTTAAGAACATCTAGAAGTTTGTGGTTGGGAATAAGATTCATGCTCCAGCTTTAAAGCCAAGCATTGTATCTAATGCCCTACCACAATTTGAGAACAAGGTAGTGATGATTAATTCGTGAATGAGCCTAGAGGTAGTCTTCCACTATTTGAAGAGAGCTAGGGAAGAGGAGTACCAAATCATGATTGTGTGGACTAGTTTACCTCTGAATTTTATCATGAATTCTTTAGATTACCAAGTGAGCTCATCTAGAGGAACTTCTCCTCCGTGATTCTCTGAGCCGTGTTTTGGCATGGCTAGGATCCTTATTTATCATGAGGTGGGGTCTCCTTCTTTTCACATCATCCATTATAAATTTGTTTTAAAGGTGCAAGGCCTTTCGGACCAAGCTTTAAGCGCTTTATTTCCATGCCTTTTCATTAGAATAGCATCCAACTGGTTCATGTGTATGCCCATGAATTTGAGGCAAAAATTGGGAAGCATTATCTCAAGTGATTCATACGTAGTTTATCTGTAATGAGAAACCAAGAGTCCATATGCATTAACTGTGTAACTACAAGCAAAGGTACAACATGACTTTTAAAGAATATTTTCA
Source organism: Euphorbia schlechtendalii (assembly GCA_949673415.1). Classification (NCBI taxonomy): domain Eukaryota; kingdom Viridiplantae; phylum Streptophyta; class Magnoliopsida; order Malpighiales; family Euphorbiaceae; genus Euphorbia; species Euphorbia schlechtendalii. The sequence continues at coordinate 27,047 of CATIWQ010034494.1, forward strand.
TAGATGGATGTCCCTTAAGGTGTTTCTTGACCCCAGCCTATGCTTCAAGACTGAAGTTGCCTTTCATATCAGAGGCTTAATTCTAGGTTATTACCATCACTTAGAGTTGGATGATTTAGAGAGCTACACAGAAATTTGAAAAGATCAAACGCATGATCTTGGTAAGGGGATATCAAGAGAATGTGATTGGGAAGGGCCTTCCCTCAAACATTATCTTTGAAATGCTAATGTAGTATAATCTTGGGGTTCACTCCAAAATTCTTGAATCATTGCAGGAGGATAACTCATCTTTTGAAATTGTGAAATCAATAGCAAACCTTATTGAAATCTAAAGAGAGGAAGCCGAACATGTGGATATATTTGAAAGTAATCTACCTGTCCCAATTTACATTGATAGCTACATTCTGAAGCTCGATAAGAGAAAGAAAACTGTGATAAGTGAAGAAAAAGTGGGTACAGTGAGCCTTGACCTGATTGACTTGGATATTTATGAGCTGAAAGAAATATTGATGTTTCATCTAATCCTTAACTACTTGTTTTAGTCTACCAGTGAGATGAAAATTATGGAAGAAGGTGTTCTATAGGTGACTCGTAACAGCCAAGTACATTAGCCTGATGAGCTGGAGCGTGTAAGAACTACACGTCAGTTAAGGACATCGAGCTCACCTTTGATAATCCTCCTACCCCACCACAATTTGATGAAGTAACTCTAAAATTTGATCCCTTGGTCAATCAGCTCAAGAACACCCATGCTAAGTTCAGCATTTGGAAATTGCTTACTTTATCCAATGCACACTGCATAGCACTTATTCAAAAACTTCTTGAAATGGTCACTTATCCAACTACTTTTGTTGTTGAGATGTGTGCAACTATAGGCCAATGTTTTCCTCAAGGTTAAACCCAACATGATAAGCTTCGATTGGTCAGATCTACTGATAGAATTTCATAGGAATAACAAGGCTATTTTCATTTGAGTTTAGATTTTTTGTCGAATGATCCCCTGCATCATGGTAGATGACGGATCTACTCTTAACCTTTATCCCTTGAAGGTTCTTCCTCATTTAGGCCTCAACAAATCAATGCTTAAAAAATCCAGCACTATCATTCAAGCCTACGATGACCTAAAACATGGGGTTGTTGGAGTGTTTGAAGCAAAAATGGTTATAGGGGAAGTTAAAGCCCAAGTGACATTCATTGTTTTGGATATCCTAGTCACCTACTCTCTTCTCTTGGGTAGGCCATAGATCCACTCTATTGGCATTGTTCCATCCACCCTCCATTAGAATATCAAGCTCTATCACCATGACAAGGTCATCACCATTGAGGCCAATGAAGAGTTTTTGCTAGCTCTTGCAACATGTGAAGAAAGAGAGTCCAGCTTCTATGTAGCCATGGTAACCAAGAGAAAGATAAAATTCTCGATTTTATATCTTCAATTCTAGAAAGATAAGGGAAAGTTAATGAAGCTTTTTGGCTATACTACTCTAGAGAAGGGATTAGGTAAGTATCATCAAGGCATTCTAGAGGCCATAGACCCAAAGCTTGTTGTCCCCCATTTCAGAGTGGGTTTTTCACCCCCTGCAACAAGGTCTACAAGCACAAGAGACCTATCTTTGACAATATGGTCATTGTCTTAGGCTGTGGTCAAGCACCATACAAGGGGCAATAGAAATCCATTTGAGCATGAAGGTTATATGTGGCTCGGTTTCAAAATCTTCAATGATGTTTTTAGCTATGAAAATTGTTACATTGTAGGCCAAGAGGAACCTCATGAGGAAGCCTCCATCTCTCCTCCTCCCATTAATGACAAATAGAAGGGTAAAATAGTCATGGAAGTTAATTAAATTGATGAACCTTCCAAAGGAGATATGATGATAATCCTCCCAATTTCATGGATGAGGATATTGAGGCTGCGGTCGTCTCTTTCATGAAATATCTTGTAATCCTCATGAGGAAGGGATGGAAGGAAGTGTAGAGTAAGGGAGGCCCCATTGTTGTAAATGTTCAAACGCTAGCCAAGGCTGTAACCGATGATGTGAAAAAGGATAACATGAAGCTTTATCAAATTCAAGAAATTAATCTAACTCTTGATCTTAAGGGAAATGATGCTTGATTATCCCGATGAGCCTTCTCATGGAAATCCTCCTCCCATTACTCCTTTTCCTATTTATCCAATCATCGCTCCTAATGTGAAGGATCCTCTTTTGCTCCTTTTGTTAGCATGAATAAGATTGCTCATCTAATTGCTCACGCTCATGTTACAGCTCCTCTAGGGGGATCCCTCACTTGATCTCTAGCTCCTCCACTCACAACTACTCTACTGTTAGCTACCACAAGTGTGAAGCTGCCTGCTATCGCTACTCCAAGGTTTGCTACTCAACTAGCCCAACTACCAGCTTTGCTAAAGATATGGGCTAGCATAGATTCAAGGGTTACTCCAGTGGACGCTATCAAAGAAGGCCCTCCACCCGTGTAGGATAATTATTCTGATTATTTAATCTTTAATAATTATAGTGTTTCGATGTGAAAAACTCTACCTAAGAGGCATTTTATGAAATGATATATCCAGACTTCTCTCAATTGTTTGATGTTCTGCCTGATGGAACTATGAATTCATCTGAATCTATGCATAATGTCCTTAGCATACATGATGTTTTTACATGAAATTAACTTAGGTACAAATTGATCACCTAAAATGGTATTTGTATCCAATAATTTAAGCTTTAATGAAAAAAGAGAGATTAAAAATGTCCGTAGGCATCACATGAGCACTTTCGCTTGGTCATATGAAGACATGCCGGGAGTGGATAGAGAGACTACAAAGCACGAAATTCTGACTAATCCGGAATTCAAGCTAGTAAAGTAAAATTTGCATCGACTATGTCTAGAATGGGCATATAAGGTTAAGGCATATTTGGCATAGTAGCTAAAATCCAAATTCCTTAAAGTGGTCGAATATCCAATGTGGCTAGCAAACATATTCCTTTGTAGCTAAAAAGGATGGAAAGGTTAGGGTCTATGTGTACTTCAAAGATCTTACCAAAGCATCGTCAAAGGATGACTTCCCATTGCTTCACATTAATGTGTTAGTGGACAGTGCAACTAGGCCATAATGTATTCCTTCATTGATAGTTTCCCAGGCTATAATCAGATCCACATGGACATCGTTCATAAGGTCAAAATGGCATTCATAACCGAATGGGGAGTGTATTGCTACAAGGTCATGCCATTTATGTTAAAGAATGCCGGGGGTAACTTACCAGTAGGCAGTGATAACTTTGCTTCATAACATGATTCATAAAGAGGTATAAGTCTACGTCAATGGCATGCTAGTCAAATCCACAACTGGAGAAAAGCACCTAGAGTTGTTAGATCATTTCCTCATAAGGATATAGAAGAACAACTTGTGTTTCAATCTAAAGAAGTGTGTTTTTGGTCAGATATCTAGCAAATAGAACATTGTGTGACAAAGAGGAATCAAGATGGATTTGGATAAGAAAAATTCTATCTGTGACATGCCACCTCCCAGAATAGAAAAGGAAGTGAAATCATTTTTAGGGTCGCTTCAGTACGTCAGTCATTTCAGAGCTTGGTTACCTACAATTGTGAGACAATATTCAAGTTGATAAAGAAGTAACAACCAATAGTTTGGAATGATCAATGCCAACTGGCCTTTGATGTGATCAAAACACATTTCGTTAATCTACTAGTCCTTAAGCCATCGAATTTGGCAAGCCTCTCATCCTTTATTTGGCTATTGAAGAATATTCAGTAAGGGCGATGCTTGTTCAACAGTAGGATGATAAGTGTGAGAATGAAATGTATTATTTGAGTAAGAAGCTTCTCAAATATTAAAGTCAATACACACTTATGAGGATATAACATTTCGAAAGGGGCTTTACCTAACGGGGTCAGCTTTATCAATTTCTCTGGACATATGCTACTTTAGGGAAATATTTCTAAGTTCGAGACATAACAATACTTTTTAGGACATGCCAAGAATTTATTCCCATTAAAATCATTCAAATAATAGTGTCAACCAACTTCTAGAATAATTTAAAAGATTTAGGAACCTTATTTTTAAATAAAGACACAGAGTCGCAACGTGGATCATCTCTTCTAGAAGGATTTTGGTATAACATCTTTTCCAAGGACAATTGTACACCTTAATTTAGGGATTCGGGTTTAGCGAAGTTACCTACTCAATTGTTTAAGTTATTTTTTTGTTAAAAAACTAAGGTTATACAAATATTTAGTATTTAACGTATTCATATTGCTTAAGATTTGTTAAGAAACATGAAGGTGAGAAAAAAGATGTTACTTTAAGCATAATCTTAGCTTACCTAACACAACATCATGGCATAAACCAAGTTTTTACACTCGACTACTCATCCAAGATTTCGTACAAGATATTTATAGTGTTTCAAAACCAAAATCGATTTAAGAAAAGCTACAAAATAAAGGTTAAACGGAAAAAATAGGCAAAACGGGGCATTCTGCCTTCAATTCTAGTAGATAGAAATAGATCCTGGTATCCAAATTAGTGAACCCAATACAGGGTTCATCTCTGATCTATCGGGTTTGGGGCGAAATGTCCCCAACTGTGTTTTTAGTATAATTTTTTGGTTTTCAGTTGTTTTTCACCTGTTTTTTTAGCCAATTTTACATGTTTAATATATCTTTTAAGCACTTTCAAACATTTATAAACATAAACAAATGGATTGGGGGTTTAGAAGAAGTACTTGGAAGTGACGCACAACCCCTTAAGCTAAAAAAAACACGGTTTAACTCCTCATCGACTTACCGAATCAATGAAGTAAAAGTAATTGAAATAAAACACGAAGTCTCATATTAGATTTGTATCTTTTTGTTTAAAATCCATATTTATGATAGATTCAATGTCAAAGAGCTGAATTTGCCTTCGAGGAAGTAAACAAGTTGGTGTTTAGGGTTTGGTTAAAACCGAACAAGAATAAGTATTGAACAAATAAACAAATTGAGAGATTTCTTTGTTTGTTCAAAAATACTCACAAGTTCAGGAAGAGAATTTGGGTTTTTCTTTATTGAAATTCATAATTTTTAGACCAAAATTTTGAATTGAAATTTAGATATTCAAGTCGCATTTATAGAGGAAACATGTACAATTTGGTTAAAAAATTAATCACTCAAAAACATGAAATGAATTAAGTCTTTTTTCCACTTTAGATTTATTACGGTTTGGGTAAGAAATCAATCACTCAGAAAAATGAAATGAACCAAATCTTTTCTTGATTTAGATCAATTAAGGTACTGATTTCGAGGTCCCACTACCGTTTTTGGAGGAAAAATGGCTTTAAATTAATTAAATGGGAATCTAAGTGATTTTGGTACCTGAAATTACAATTCTAGTACAAAAAACATGAAGGCGATACTTGGATCAATATTTCTGATAGCATGCCTAGCCCAATCGTTGACATCTTTGTAATTTTTACCGATTTCGAGGTTTTTGGCATGATTTTTGGTAGATTTCGAAGGAAAATTCGAGAAATTGACTTTGAACCTAAAATATTTGGCTAAAAAATACATAATGACTATCTTTCATCATGATTTTGGGGTTGTGAAAGTTTTTGCTCACAATAGTGGTTGAGAAGACGAACGCAGCTATGGTTTGGCTTACTAAGAAGCTTGGACATTACATCTAATCAACCAAATTGAAGCTATAGCTAAGATTGATTTTGTGAAATGTCTATTCCATCTCTAAACTTAGATGGCCAGCTCTCTCATTGGATACCCTTTTCTCCAAATTTGATATTGAATATTTCATTAAGAAGGTGATAAAGGGCCGGGAAGTCATTGAATTCCTTACCAATCACGTCCTAGACTCTAACTACGTAGAGAACTTGGATTTCTAGGATGAGCAACTTGAGACCGTTGAATCAATTAATGAAGAGTGGACTATATTTTTGATGGAGCTAAGAACTATTAAGGGGTAGGTCTTGGGGTTGTCTTAGTAACGCCACATAATGAAGTCATCATGTTTTCCAAGCGACTTGAATTATCAATCACCAATAACAGAGCAGAATGTGAGGCATACCTCTTTGGTATCCAAGCTTTATGAAATGTTGGTGCATTAGAAGTAACTATCACCGGTGATTCCACACTAGTTATTCGGCAAGTTATCAAAGATAGGGAAATCAAGGAAGAGTCCCTTTGGCATACCTTGACGTGGTAAAGGATTTGGCTGTGAGGTTCAAAAGTGTATGTTTTGGCAAGAGCCTCGAGATTAAAATCAGATGGCAGATTCCTTGGCTACTCTAGCTTTCATGTGCGAAGTCCCCCAATCCTAACCCATTAAGCCTATTGTCCTTTAGTCATCTAAAGATCCCTTTTACTATCCTGTAGTCTTGGCCAGTATTAACATAGATGAAAAATATTGGTATCGAGATATAGTTAACTTGATCCAAGAAGGAGAATTTCCCTTTAGGGAAATGAACACAAAACAATTATACCTTTATTGATAGGCTGCGCAATTCAGGATTGTCTATGATGACCTCTTTAAGAGCATTAATGATGGTTTGCTACTTTCATACCTTTATGAAAAAGAAGCTACCTGGTCATGAATCACATCTGTGTGGAAGATTGTGGCCCTCACATGATTGGTTTATCTTTGGCAAAGAAGATTCAATGATAAGGATGTTTTTATACCACCATGATAGCCGATTGCATGTCCGAGACCAAGAACTATTATAAATGCATGATTTATGGGGACATTAGCCATTTGCCTACATTCGATCTTCTCAATCTTTCAACTCCTTAGCCATTCTCAGCGTGGGATAGATATTATTGGTGAGATCAGCACTTCTTGAATAAATAGACATTAGTATATCATTGTCATGGTCAACTACTTCTAGAAGTGGGTAGACATCGAAGCTGACACCAACATAACTACCAAGAAGATGGCTAAGTTCATTAAAAAAAACACATATTTATGTGTTATGGGATGCCTCACCTTATAGTGTCCGACAATGGAGTCCAATTTCAAGGGGCAACATTATAATTAATTAAGAAGTATGACATTGAGCATCACCGATCTTCTCCCTATAGACCTCAAGCCAACGAGGAAATAAAAGTAGCAAATATCCCAATCAAGAAGATCTTGTCAAAAATGGTAACTACTTACCGAGATTGCATAGATAAGCTTACGTTTACGCTTTGGGGTCCAGAACTAGTGTGAGTACTATGACAGACCATACTCCTTTCTCCTAAGTTTTTGGAATGGAAGATGTTCTCTTGGTAAAAATCAAAGTTAGATCCTTAAGGGTAGCCTTAGAAGCTAAGGTGAAAGAGTCGGATTGGGAAAGAGCAAGATTGGTATAATTGAACATGACTGATGAGAATTTCTTGAAAGCTTTAGATCACCTCTAGATGTACCAGCAACGTATGGCAAGATTCTACAATAGCAAAATCAAGCATCAGAAGTAGCCATTGAAAATAGATGATCTAGTCCTAAAGTAGTTGAAGCCCTCCAAATTCGATGCTAGGGGTAAGTTAGTACCTAATTGGGAAGGCCCATTCATGATCAAGGAGATCATTATCAAGGGGGTGGTCGAAGTGATTGATATGGATGGTAAATAGTTCGTGAACCAGATTAACTAGGACCGGCTTAAGCGCTATCATATATAAGTAAACGATTAAATAATGAAAAACATCACTAAAATAAAAAGAAATGTGTAGCAAGCCTGCCAACTATCTTCTTTCATACAATTAAGCAAATATTAGGGTATTCTTTTGTTGAATAGTCCATCAAAGGGAAAGCCTGAAAGGACATTTTGGGTAAAAGTTAGGATAATGAGTGAAAATAATCAGTTAATAACCAGAAAACCTAAAGGTTGTTTGGAAATAGGGGTTAGGTAATTGGATATCTTGTATCATGAACTTTTGTACCTCTTTTTATTTTGTTTAATGAAAAAATCATTATTGTTGAATGATTACAAGTATATTTACTTTAAATGCTCGTGTACCGTAAAGCAAAAACAACGCAAGTAACATAATATAGTAGTTAACTCACTACAGTCAAAATTTATGTAGCATACATCCCAATTCATAAATAAAAGCTACAATGTCTACATTAAATAGAAAACATCTAGACATATAGATAGACAAAGTCTATATAACCTTCTTTCTACATCTATAGGTATCAACATCATCAACGGCCTCTACTCCTCTTTCATCAGATTTACTATAATCCCTCCTCAACATACCTTAATTGTAGAGTAGCCCAATCGTGCTTGTCTGGGTTGGTGAGCTCCCAGATCTCTTGCAACCATCCCTAGTAGTAGTTGTTAGTCTTAGTTTTCTCTCCATGAGCATGATCTAGTGTGGCAAAGGAAGTATGTTGAGCCCACCTCTCAAGGATATGGTCAGGAAGTCTATGATCCCAACTAGAGGTATGAGTAGGACAAAAGTCTCTAGGAACTCACTGAGTCTCCCCATACTACCAACAAAGTCATGTCGGAGAATAGGAAGTGATGCCTTGTAAGCTAAGAAGATGGAAGTAAGCTATAGGCATGAACATGGGTGGCAAAGCCAGTGATCCTCCACCATGGGCACACCCATATGATATGGCTATCTTTATATCCTCTCATGATGTATATCTAGTCATCCAATGTTAGCCTATGATGGTCAGGGGTGCACAGCCCAAATTCACCATAATGGATAACCTTATACTTCTCAAAGGATCGCCTTGGCTCATGGATCAATGCCAACTTCTCTAAGAGCCAAACCTGTAATCTTGTCTCAATAGAAACTCCAAATAAGTTAAAGGAAAGAAGGTGAGCTTGTAAGGTTACCTCTAACCTTGTGAAGTGGTCTCTAATCAAGCTTGGGTCAGCCTTCCCAACCTCCATGCATAGTATTCTCTCTGCAAGTCCGATACCCTCAGGTGAAGCTCTCTCAAAAATGCTAGTGATGATAGAAATGATTGGAAAAGGGGCCACGCTGCCAACTCCGCACATGAAGGGCCAAGTAATGTGATGCCTCGTGGTAGCTATAAACAAGTTTAGCACTACAGAAACTCTGAAATCATTGATCTCTAGAAGAATAGATAGGAACTGGTCAATGGAATCTAAATTCTGCAACCCTCTCAATGTGTCAGTAGCCCCATAATGATATCTCGACACTGCAATAAGGAATTATCGGGGGAAAGGGTTACCCAAAATTTCTTGATACAATCATAGGATATAGCTTCTTAGTGGAGAAGCGTAAAAAGTGATCAAGAGGATCCCCGAATATGAGTGCATAATGAATAAAGATTGTGTTCGATGGGTAAAAGGAAAGATATTGAAGCCGGCATAGGCAAAAAAATCTAGCTTCTTCTAGTAGAGATTCTTAAGTATCCCTAAAAAATGATCTCGGTCAGGAATTTTGTGCTTCCATGGTAAAAGGAGTGAAAAAGAAGAAAAGAGAAAGTGTTGAACACAAGTTAATAGTACTTCATAGTACTTAAAATAGTTTGGAAATAATAAACTATCTAGGATAGTGAAATTAATTGAGTACTAAGTAATCTCTTAATTTACCGAGTTTACTTTAGTTTGTTTAGGGAAAAACAACTTAGTTTACTAAGTTTTAATTAAGTTATGACTTAGAGTAAGAAAAGCTGAGTGAGGCTGAGCATTACATTTTATATGATATAGAATCAGCGAAGTTGAGTAGCTTTTATTTACTAAAAGCTCATTTATTTTGACACTTAGAGAACATCATGACACTTGTACTTTTAACTCTATCTGTGAGAGATGGAATATTCCTTTGATACTTTTCATGAGAAAAAGCGCTTAAATTAAAGAAGATATTCAAGTGGTCCTCGCAATGATAAGGTGTCAAAACGAAATGTTGGAGATTCCTCGCTAGTAGCCAACGTTAAAGGTTTCCTCTAACATGAACCATTTCTCAATGTCTCCACGCTACTCTGCAATGTCAGTAATTAGAAAAATTACAAGCTTCCACATTGCATCTTGCATGCCTCTCTATAAGAATGGAATTGCTTAAAGTAAATGAGTTTCTGATGCATGAAGATTAACAGATTAATCTCACACTTCAACATTTGAATTCTCTCTCTCTAAATGTCCTTGAATTTGTTTCAAATGGAAAAATTCGAAAGTTGTGAAGAGAAGAGAAATTGAAGAAAAAGCCAGGATGAAAATTTTACAACAACTACTTCCAAGACCTTCAAGCATACATTGAAGATTGAAGCAGACATTCAAACTTGGTGAATCACCTCTAATTTGTTAAGAGCTAAAATACTGTCAAAATATTTCCAGCATTCAGAAATTCCAAATCAATCATTCTAAAGGAAACACAAATCGCTCCATCAGTTTGTAATAGAGAGAACATTAGATTTAAAATTGTAAAAGGATTTAAAGCATTTTATCCTTAGTTCTCAAAATTTCGATTAAATCTGAGTGACGATTTAGAAGGGTACCTAAATTGTATTTGAGTGGTAGTTAGAAAGTAAGGTACTTTTTTTAATTGCATCTACCCTCTGCAAAAGGCTTCTCCACCTAAGGAAGGAAAGAAATATTGGTGGATTAAAGCTCAGAAAGGAATTCGGGGATAGGATGCAGGCTCGGGGCCAAACCAGGATAAAATCTCAGGTGTTGAATTTCTAATTCCTTGTCACTGTCTTTATAGCATCTTTGCTCATTCATCATTCTCTTTGTTTTAAAAGTTTCACTTGAAAAACAAGTCCAAGCTGAGTAAAGGACTCAACACAGATTGAAGATAAACTAGTTGAGCAAATATGAGTAGTTTATAGCTTTTAATCCAATGCACAACATAAAGTTACTCAACATGCATCTATAAACTAAACTTGGAAAGAAATTTTATAAATCTTAAAAAGACCCAAGTAACTACTTTCATCCCCCCCCTCTACTCAGTTATTTAAGCTATCTCAAGTGGTAACAAAGCAAGTGCTCAGCTTCTAGACTCATCATCTAATAGTTAAAGATCCAAATGGCTTACAATAACTTTAGTTTTGGCTCAGGATAGACAACACTCCTTAAAGAAGGATTGTCTGTAACTAGGCCTCCACTATTTAATGGCCAACACTATATGTTTTAGAAAAATAGCATGAAAAACTTCAGTCACAAAGTATGCAAGCATGGCTAGCTATTGAGCTTGGCCTAAAATTCCCACAATCATGCAGAATGGGGAGTGTATCCTAGTTAATCTACAAGACTATGATGATGTTGACCTAAGGTTTCTTAAAGAGAATGCGGCAACCATTAATTACTTACATTATGCGCTAGATCTTACAAAGTTTAATAGGGTCTCAGGCTATGAAATGGTTCAAGAAATCTGGAGGAAGATGGAGACCATATATGAGGGGACTGATAAAGTTAAAGAGGTCAAGATCAACCCCATGCTTTGAGAGTATGAGCTGTTCTAGATGTGCACCAGTGAGGGAATTCAATCCATAAATACTAGGTTCATCAATATTATTAATGAATTGAAGAGATTGGGCAAGGAGTTCACCAAGAAGAAATGGTGAAGAAGATTCTTCAAATTATCACTATTGAGTGGGATGCTAGGAAGAGTATGATCGAGGAAGCTCATGACCTTAAGACCTACAGCTACGATGAGCTAATGGGCACCTGCTAACTTAAGAGATGTTGTTGAGGAAATATATCGATGACTCTAAAAGGGGTAAAGGAAAGGAGAAAGAGGGAAGAGCCATTATCTTGCAAATTGACTCATCATATGAATCCACCAGCAGTGATTCAAATGAGCAGATGTCACTTCTAACAAGGTGATTCAAGTGCTTCATGAAGAAGGATGTGAAATTCAACAAGAATAAGTTTCTTAGAAAAACCAAGCCAACACAGCACTAATGCGGAGTTGAGGAAGGACCTAAGAAGGAGCCTAGCAAGGACATCAAATGCTTTGGCTATGGTGAGAAGGGTCATATCCAGTCATCTTGTTCCTAAATCTAAAAAGGATAGATTCATGAAGAGGTTCTCCAAGAAAAATGAGGCAATTAATGCCACCCAGAGTGATTCTGGGGAATCTTCATCCTTTGATGACTAAGCTACTAATTCTATTGACCTTTACTTGATGGCAATCAAGAATGAAAGGGGTGAGAGCTCAAAAACTACTTCCAAGAGCAATTCATCCGCTGCTGACTCTAAAGCTAAGCAAAAAAAGGGAAACCCCGCAAACTAAGGTACATTCTGAGATCCCTTTGTTAATATAAGAGTTTGGCCAAGTGCTCTTTGATGTAATGAAGCTGACTAAAAAGTTTAGCGAAAACATCAAAGAGCTAGTGAGGAGAAGTGAAGATCAGGATGATACAATTACTTCCTTATCTCTTCATATCTGCTTTCTTCAAGAGAAAGCTGAATATCATGAATGCCAAAATAGCAAGCTCATTAAGCAATAAGATAAGTTAACTATTGAGATAATATCTTTAAAGGAGAAATAGGTTCCTCCTCTAGCCAACAGTCCATCTTCGAGTAACCAAACTTGTAATTCTAAGAGGAAGTATTCCTCTACAAAGATAAAAGTGAGCCAGGCCAAAGCAAAAGTAATGTGTGGCTTTTGTGGGAAAGCTAGACTTGCCATAGTTATGTGTAAGCATAAAAATGGTTATTATGACATGTATAATTGGACTAATTTAAGCATTTCTAATAAGGGAGGACTCAGGCTCGAAAGCATGGGTGCCTAATAAAATGTAACTATTTTGCAGGTGAGTCTAAGATTCGCTGATGACATTGGAATGTGGTATTTGGATAGGAGATGCTCTAGGTATATGATGGGAGATGAAAACCTGTTCATCTCATTAGAGAGAAAAGAAATGGGAGTGTCAGCTTCGGAGATAACCAAAAATGGAAGATTGTTGGATGTGGCACTATCATTGTTTCTCCTTCAATTGAAGAGGTGTGTCTAGTTAAAGAACTAAATTTCAACTTACTAAACGTAGCCCAACTTTATGACAAAGGCACTATCAACAGGTTGCTTAATTATTGATGGCAAGACTGACTCAACTATACTCTTTGCTCCTAGAATTAATAATGTGCATATGATTGATTTATCCTCGGGTTCCACTAATGTTTTTCTTAAATCTAAGGAGGATAATTCGTGGCTTCGACATAAAAGGTTGGGTCATATAAATATGAACATTCTATCCAAGTTAGCCCAAAACCAATTAGTTGTGGGTTTACCCAGTTTTAGCTTTGAGAAAGATAGACTTTGCTCAAATTGCTAGCTTGGTAAGCAAGTTAAAAAGTCTTTTAGTTCTCTAAACAACATAGCATTTAAAAGACTGTTGGAGCTCCTCCACCTAGTTCTATTTGAACATTTTCAACACATGATCATGGGTGGAAAAAGATTCTTACTGGTGGTTGTGGATGACTTCACAAGATTCACTTAGGTAATCTTACTGAGTAGCAAAGATGAAACGTTTAAGTCTTTTGTCAAACTCAGTAATCATATAATGAACGAACTAGGAACTAAAATCAGTAGAATTTGAAGTGATTATGAACGTGAATTTAAGAACTTTCATTTCGAAGAATTCTGTTCAGCACATGATATTGACCACAACTTTTCTACACTCTTTACTCCTCAACCAAATGGGGTTGTAGAAAGGAAGAACAAAACCATAGTTCAAATGGCTCGATCCATGCTAAGTGATAACAATCTACCAAAGTACTTCTGGGGGAAGTTGTTAACACAGCCTGTTATATCTTGAAATGGGTTTTAATTTTCCTAATTTTTGAGAAAACACATATGAGCTTTGGCGAGGGCGCAAGCTTAAGGTTTATCATCTTATATCATTTGGTGGTTGGTGCTTCATTCTAAATACCAAGGAGCAGCTAGGAATGTTTGATCAAAAGGCTGATGAAGGTATCTTTTTGGATACTCGACTAACCACGAGGCATATAGAATATATGACAAGAGAAATGGCTTATTAGAGGAGTTTATACATGCAGATTTCGATGAAACTAACAATGTAGACAGACAACCATATAATGAAGATGAAGAAGTAAACCAGAAAGGAAATCAACTTAGCATGTCACTCTCTATGCTTCCCAACCCAGCACAAGAGCCAAAAGTTGAGGGAGTTGAAGCTAACAAAGATCTTTCTATCAACTTCAACGTAGAAGATCAACCAAAACAACAATGACCCAACGAAGAGACTCCTATTGTAGATATAAGTCTTCTAAGAGAGATTAGAAATCATCGTAATAACCCACTCGAAAGCATTGTTAATGATGCACATAATCTAGTAATGATGAGAGGTCAGCTCAGTAGAATAATGATCCATCTAGCTTTCATCTCATTGATTGACAAGAAGTTTGAAAATGGAGAAGGAGATGATTATTGGATGATCATGATGTAAGATGAATTGGATCAATTCAAATGCAATGATGTTTGGGATCTAGTTCGAAAGCCGAAATGAAAATCAATCATCGGTACCAAATGAGTTTTCAAGAATAATCTTGATGAAGATGGTGTTATTGTCAAAAACAAGGCTAGGACTGTTGCATAAGGCAACAATCAACAAGAAGGCATAGCTTATGATGAAACCTATACTCCTGTGGCCCGGCTTGATGCAATCAAGATTCTATGTGCTTTTGCATCTCATATGAACTTCAAGTTATTCCAAATGGATGTCAAAAGTGCATTCTTGAATGGCTTTATTCAAGAGGAAGTGTATGTTCACCATCTTCTAGGCTTTGAAGATCCAAAGAATCTTGAGCATGTCTTCAAATTGAAGAAAGCTCTCTATGGATTAAAGTAAGCTCCAAGAGCTTGGTATGAGAGGCTAACCAATTTTCTAAATAGCAAAGGCTATGAAAGAGGGAAACCAGATACGACTTTCTTTATCCAGCGAAGAAAAGAAATGTGTTACTTGTTCAAATCTATGTGGATGAAATACTTTTTGGAGCAACCGATGAGAAGCTTTGCAAGGAGTTCAGCAAGCAAATGAAGAGTGAATTTAAAATATCAATAATGGAACTCAACTTTTTGCTTGGACTGCCAATCAAGCAAAGTGAAGATGGAATTTTCACTAGCCAAGTAAAGTATGCCAAAGAAGTCTTGAAGAAGTTTGACATGAAGCATTCAAAGCCAAGGTCCACTGCCATGGCCACTGACACAATTTTGAGTAAGGATGAAGCTAGTAAGCCTGTAGACAATAAAATCTATAGAGATATTATTGTTTCACTCCTTTACTTAACAATAAGTAGGAATGATATTCAATATTTTGTGTGTTATTGTGAACGTTATCAAGTTGACCCAAGAGAATCTCACTTAGCAACTGTTAAGAGAATTCTTTGGTACTTGCAATGTTCTGTTGATGTAGGTCTATGGTGTCCCAAGAGCTTAGATTTCACTCCTAAATGATTCACAGATGCTGACTATGGAAGAGACAAGCTTGACAGGAAAAGCACCCCAAGAGGATGACATTTCCTTGGAGAATGCCTTATCTCATGGTATAGCAAGAAGCAAACTTCTATTGCATTTAGTACAACAGAAGCTAGTACATGGTGGTAGGAAGTTGTGTAGAACAATTTCTATGGATTAAGAAGAAACTAGGGGATTATGGTATAAAGTCAAAAGGCCTCAAAGTTATGTGTGATAACAAGAGCGCAATTGACCAATCTAAGAATCCAGTTTAACATGGTAGGATGAAGCATGTCAATATAAGACATTACTTCATAAGGGATCATATGCTAAGGGGAGATATCAAATTAGAGTATGTTCCTTTAAAAGAACAACAAGCTGAAATATTCACCAAACCATTGGCAAGGGGAGCAATTCAATGTTCTCAAGTAGCTAATTGGAATGGCAAACTCCATGTGAAGAAAAAATTCAAGAAATTGGCTAAGTGTTGAAAATCAAGTCTCAACTCAGCTGAATGAGGTAACAATTATTTAACATCGTTATCATTTTAAAGTAATGTTGTGAAATTCAGTTTCGTGGTTAAAAACTCAAAAGCTACTTTATCCAAAGAACGCTTTGAATTAGAACTGTTTGAATTTGAAACTCATCTTTTCACTATGTTGTTAAATCTTATTAATCTCGGTGTTCATTTTCTATCTTTTTTTGTGATAGTTCCACGAATCATCTTGCAAGTTGTAGAGCTTATAAAAGAGACAACAAGCTGGAGAGAGAAGATTACCTGCAATTTTGATTTCTCAAGCATTTTTGCAAATAATCCTAATTCTCTCATCTTCCATTTCTCTCAACTTGCAAATGGCGAACATAAGAAAAACTCTCAAACTTTAAGGTGTTTCCAAGAAGAACATGTATGTGCACACAGTGGTACTGGAGAGAAAGTTGTCTTTCCCCATGGAACCATCTTCACTAAAATTGACTAGCTAGAGAACCAAGACTTCGGACTAGTATTTAGAGTGGATAAGATGGGATGCTGAGAACAAATTCATGCATAGAGTGATCAAGAAACAAAATCTCAATCAATTCCTGTTGATGGATGGTCTAGCCATCAAGGGTTTGATCAAGATCTTCTATGCTAATGTATACTCCATTTAGGGCTACAATGACATTTTGATGGTGGAGATCAACAACATCTCTTACCTAATTTTCTCTAAGTTGGTTGGCAGGCTTATTCTCAATATACCCTTGAAAGGGATCAAGAAAGGAGAAGCAGAGATGGAGTAAGTAGCTGTCCCTGATGATTGGGAACTCACTGCAGACTATGCATATGGAGAAATAACTACATCATGAATGAGTCGGGAGGTAAGAGCTTACCATGAGTTTTTGGTAAAGATGATTCTACCTAAAACAGGATCACTTAGCAGCTGCACATACTTCGAGAGGTGCGTAGTCTACCATATGGTAGAGGGTAAGAAACTCAATTGGACATGGTTACTATAATCTATCACTATGGGTACTTTATTACTGCCCTCATGAAAGCCATGAGAATGGATATTTCATCGTTCATTGATGGACCGAGAGAGATTGTGGCTCCGTTGAAGAAGACTCTAGACCTCAACTACTTCAGCAAGCTAAAGAACAAACAAGTCCACACCTATTACACTAAGTCTCTAGATGTCAAAATGATGAAGGTGATAGTGGAACTGATAGTGTTCCCAAGGAGGATGATGATGCATTTGTGATGGATTTTGAAGGCTCGAGTGAGATAACTGCAGATGATGTTCCCCTATATACTCAATTGGAGCAAATCTCAACTACTTATGCTCCCACATCTCCAAGGGAAAAGTTGGGAGTCAAAGGGTTAGACAAAGCCTAGTAAAAGTAAGGGTAGGAAATATGCCTGCCCAACCTCAAGCCAGATCCAGAAAAAAGATAAAACAAAAAACTCACACTCAGAAGGAAGTTGAGGCAAAGTAAAGGGAATAAGAAGAAGAGGATGCTAGAGAGCAAGGAGAGAGCCTACGAAAGAAGAAGCACAAATTTGAGGAGGATAACGAGGATGTTGACCAGGGCAGCTCCAAGAAAAGCAAAGAGGACCTTGAAACCATCAATCCTAGAGTTGCTACTGAATTGGAGAAAATTATCTCCAATGCCAGAAGCTCTCAGCGTAAGAGAACTGCCACAACACACTCAAGGAAAAATGTCCAAGTTGTGAGTAGCAAGGAGGATGATGATGACATAGAGGTCATCAACCAGCAAGAATTTGATCTCCCTTGTGAGAACATCCCTAGCACCATTCACACTCAGCAAATTGAGAATCTTACATCTTAGGCTGAGTTACCTAAGGTTGACCCATTCTTGAGTCAAATAGCCAACCCATAAGTACTTCAAAATCCTTCCCCCATTTGTTGTGTAAATCCTTCTCAAAGTTCCTCTATAAATCTTAAACAACTTTCTTCTATAAATTCCCAAATACCTCATTCCAATGTAAATTCTCCTTCGAAAACACCTCCTTTAGATTTCCCAATATATATTCCTTCCTCTCTATCTCATTCCCAAGAATAGACCACCCATTCTTCACCTCCTCCAAACACTCAAACTTCAATCATTCCTTCTCCCATCAAGTCTAAACCAACCTCCTATTCTACTCAAACTATTCAAGTTACATCTACACCAACATTTTCTTTAAAAAAAACCTCTACCCCTCTAATTCCTTTGATCAGAGAAGTTGTAGAAGCTGAGAACTCCACTCAGCAAGGAAGAGCAAGTGAGGAAGCTATTAAGGCTAATTTTACAACCAATGAAGTAACTCCCTCCAATAGAAATTCATTCCAAAAGGACTTGGCTGATTCAGCTATCTTGACTCAGATATAGTAGTTAGACAGGAAGAAATTCCCAAGTCTCTAAACTTGCATTGAGTTGGATGGTTAGTAAGCCGAGTGCTGCTGTCATAAGAATTGAAGGATTTATCCACAAAATAAAAGGCGAAGCTTCCTGAGTTCAATAAATACTCCAGCATACCCTCAAATCAATTTATTTTGATGAATATGAGAGAATTCAAGGGAGCTTGTTCACCATTCGGAACCATCTTGCAAGGGAAAGTGCTAAAAGCTTGGTGGAAAAGAGGGCTCTAATTCTTATTAGGCTGATTGACTCTACAGCTTACTTGATGCAACCGTTTCTTCTATCCCAACCTCTTCTCTCAGTGCCAACATAGTGGTAGGAAAGGCCTTCGGTAGCATAGACGTTGTTGTGGAATAACTAAGTAGTTTGAATGCCACTTTGGCAACGCAAACTACACAATTTCACAAGTTTGGCAAGTTGCAGGCCAATATCAAGACAAGCACGAATAATAAATAAACAAGCTATTTAAGCATATTGATATAAATAAGGATCTCGGGCACAACATGTGTAGCTGGATGGAGAAGATGTCTAAGATAATGATCAGTTATGAGAAGAAGGTTGATTGAGTCATAAAGAAAGTTGACGAATCTGCCTTGCTGCGATTGGAGAAAAGTTTGACTAAGCCTGCAAGCTCATTAATGACAACACTAATGATTTAGTAAAGAAAAGCATATAAAGCCCTCCCGGAAGCAATGGGCAAGTTGTTTCCTAAGCCAATTGAGTCCTTAGACCTTGAAAATGGTCTCTCAATGCACAAGAAACTAAACGCCCTTAAGGATCATCTTCATACTATTTAGACAAATGTGGATCGGCTGATAACAACTGAGATGTATGATGCAAGGGACATTGAGTTCACATTGAGGACAATAATCACCTTGTGCCTAAGGATTGTAGACATTGAAGCAAAGCTGAAGATAGCTAAATCTACATCAGCTTTCTAAGGTCTCCTAATGTGGTTTTAACAATTTTCTTGCCAAGGTTTTGACCAAATTTCTCATCTCACCTGGTGTCATCATCTACTTCTACAAGAGCTTAATGATCAAGACATCCTTTCTTTGAAGGGAAAGGAGAAGCTAATGCAAGAGATCTCACTAGCCATCATATAGAAGGAAGAGGACTTTCAATCTGCTTTCGACTCCTTCAATTTGTACCTTGAACAAATGGTTCAGGGATAGCTAACAAAGGGGGAGAAAGTAGTTGAAGATGCTCAAAGGACGACTCAACAATATAGGTCTTCTATTTTTCTAGGCCTCGACATCCTTAACAATAGTAGTAGCAGCAACATTAGCAACAACATCAGAACCAATAAAATCAACATCATTATCCAAGCTATCCTAAACGCGACAAATCATCTTCTTCTTAGTAGCTACATACCCGTACATAGCTTTAGAATAGAAAATCTTGTAATAGAGCTATTTTGTAATCACTTAGCATAAGACACTTTTTGTGTACTAAATAATGAAAACAATTACAAGTTTATTCTATCAAGTTAAGAGCCTCTTAACTTTCTATCAACTATATCATTCTTCTTTATTTCTTCTCATAAATTATTGTAGGAAGTAACTAAGACCAATCTCAAGGAGAAGCTGTAGTAAGACAAAGTCCCAAGTTTTAAAGAAATTTCTCTATGTATGGGGCAGTTATGCTGACTGAAGAAAATCCACTCAGTATGGAGGAGTCTATACCGTTAAAGGAGTTCACTCAACATGGGGGTGTCTTACATCATCCATCAAGTATCTCTATATCTTTAAACTATTTATTTAATTAATTTCTTCTACTACTTGGTTTGTTATCTATTCCAAAATGGGGTAGATTGTTTAACCCAAGTTAATAGTACTTCACAGTACTTAAATTAGTTTGGAAATAACAAACTATCTAGGATAGTGAAATTAATTGAGTACTAAGTAGACTTTTAATTTAACAAGTTTACATGAAATTGTTTAAGGAAAAAAAACTCAGTTTACTGAGTTTTAATTAAGTTATGGCTTAGAGTAAGAAAAGCTGAGTGAGGATAAGTATTACATAGTTTATATGACATAGACTCAGCAAAGCTGAGTAGCTTTTATTAATTTAAAGCTGAGTTCTTTTGACATTCAGAGAATATCATGACACTTGTACTTTTAACTCTATCTATGAGAGATGGAATATTTCTTTGATGCTTTTCAGGAGAAAAAGTGCTGAAATTAAAAAAGATATTCAAGTGGACCTCACAATGAAAAGGTGTTAGTACGGAATGTTGGAGATTCCTTGTTAGTGTTTAACTCAAAAGGTATCCTTTGACATATGTCGTTTCTCAGTGTCCCCGTGCTACTCCATAACATCAGCAATCAGACAAATTACAAGCTTCCATGTTGCATCCCGCATGCCTCTCTATCAACGAAATTGTTTGAAGTAACGATTTTTTTATGTATCAAGATTAATACATAAATCTTGCTCTTCAACGTTCGAATTCTCTATCTCTAAACATCCTGGAATTTGTTTCAAATGGACAAATATGAAAGCTATGAAGAGAAGAGAAATTGAAGAACAAGTCAAGATGAAAAGTTTGCAATTACTACTTTTAAGACCTCAAAGTATAAATAGAAGATTGAAGAAAACATTCAAACTTGATGAATCACCTCGAATTTCTTAAGAGCTAAAATATTATCAAAATATTCCCAACATTCTGAAATTCCAAATCAAGCATTCTAAAGCAAACACAAATCGCTCTATCAGTTTGTAATAGAGAGAATATTAGATTTAACATTGTAAAAGGATTCAACGCATTTTATAAGTTGAAATCCTTAGTTTGTAAATTTTTTATTAAATCTTAGAGATAGTTTAGGAAGGGTACATAAACTGTATTTGAGAGGTAGTTAGAAAGGAAAGTACTTTCTGTAATTACATCTACCCGATGTAAAGGCTTCTCTACCTAAGGAAGGAAAGAAAAAATAGTGGATTAATACTCAGAAAGGGATCCACGGGCTGGAGGTAGGCTTGGGGCTGAAAAGGATAAAATCTCAAGTGTTGAATTTCTATTTCCTTATAGCTGTCTATGAGCACGGGATGCTTGGTCCCTCTCTTGAAGCGATGATGAGGAATATTTTCACTTACCTCTTTTGTTTTAGTGATCCGCTTTGACGTTACGAGATGTTCAGAGGATATCATAGGGTCTTTTAAAAGCCAAAACTAATCCAAAATCAACCCAAAAAACCCATAGAAAAGTCCAAAAATAGTTAAATAGTTAAACTGATATTATATATATATATATAATATTAAAAAATAATAATAATTAAATAATACTTAAAAATTTTAAAAAGAATTTTTTGAACACCCGTCTAAGTCGAACCGGACCAAACTGGTATGGCCCCATACCGGTGGTATGGACCCATACCGTATGGGCCGGTACCGTCAGAACCGGCCTCCACAAACAGGTCAGGATCGGCCCATAAGAGGGACCGGTACCAGTCCGCCCAAATGGGCCGGTCCTGAGCAATCAAAACCGATCTTGACTGTTTGGACCAATCTTGACTGAATTGCCCCCCCACTCCAAAAAATGCTTCCATTTTTACCCTTATTTCCATTTTTTTTTCAAAACTACCCTTCAACTTCAAATTAATTACACTTTTTTACCTACCGCTATAAAAGAAATTACAATTTTGAAAGGAGACTTACCTTTTTGGGAAATTTTCTTTGAGAGAGAAAATTTTAGAGAGAGAAATTGGGGACTTTTTGGGAAAAAGTTAGAAAACTTCCACACTTTCATTTTTCGAAACTTTTTCTCCGAAACTCCCCCTTCCTTTCAGGTTTGAGTTAGAAACTAAAAATCTAAGTCTCGGGTTTCCTATTCCTTTAACTAAAAAACCTTCTTTTCTACCTTTTTTCTACCAAATCAACTACAAAAAGACTTCGAGAAGTCATTCTTCGGCGTTTCTAGCTCCAAAACTCACGGGTTCACATTTGAGGGGTAAGATTCTGAGCTTTTGGAGACTCTTTGGTGTGATTTTGTGTTTTATTTTCTGTCATTTTTGTAGTTTCGGCCTAGTCTGTTTATGTTCTTGCTCTTTATTACTGTTTTAGGCCCCACATGACGGATAATCCATTTTTTTCAATGATAACCAACCACATTTATGCCATGATTAAATATTATACAATTAAATTGTTAAATCGAGTCTAAAATCAATTATTTTTTGATAAAAGCGCACGGGGAACCCGAATTCCCCATTTTAAAATCAATTAGCACATGATTCACCCCAATCTAACTTATCTGCATGATTCACCCATGATGTTGTAATATATATCTCGTGCTAACCTTTGTGGATGCAGATAGTCTAGGTTAGATGTATGTTGTTTTATAGTCCTTCAGGTATAGCAATTGTAAATGAAATGTAGTTGTAGATAGTTTGTATTTAGGATCATTTGTATATTACCCCCAGTTTGTATTAATATTTACCCTACCCATTTTAGGTTAGAAGCCTCGTATTTGCTCTATTTTCCGCATTCTTTAATTTTTTACCGCTTTATTTATCGTTTTCCGTGTGTGTATGTTTAATTCTAATATAAATAAAAAATGATCAGAAAATAAATCAAAATGTCTTAAAGGTGGTTATCCACTCTTAATTAAAACTTAAATAACAATGAAGTACGTAACTCATCCGAACCCAAATCTCTTTACTATGGTGTGGTTTAGGCTTAATGGATCTAGGCTATACCAAATTTACGGGAAGATCTGATCTGGGTGGTAACTCCGTAACCACGTAGGCTAGAGGTGTAAGCCTCGAGTATTTTGAAACTTTTCTTTCTCATTTCGTGTTTTCATAAACCCCCCACATCCCATCTGACATAGCCGATGTCTCGTAGTGTGGGTCTGAAAATGTCGTCCACTCATAGTGGTGACTCCGCTAGGAATCGTTTTCTTTTTTAAACTTAAAAGTTTAAAAAGACTTTGATGAGTATTGAAAATTTGTTAAATGATATTTCCACCTTTAAAATATTTCAAACAAAAGCATATGCATTAGATGGATGTTCGCAAGGTTTCGACTTTAATAACTCCTAGGATTTTTATTTAATAATGAAGCCAAAAACCTTGTCTCCCACTTTCCTACCAATAAGATATAAGTTCAAAATACAAACAGGTGTTGTCAGTACCACTTATCTAAATAGAAAAATAGTGACCACTGCAAGTATACAGTTACGATTTAGTTTTAAAAGATATCAATCCCACAAGGAAGGACTAGCTCTAAAGATCAACAAGAAAAACGTAATAAAGAAAATAAAATATTTTTGGATTTTATTGGGAGGATTGGAATAAAGAATGGATAGATATATGTATGGAAGACTAGAGATTCTAAATATATAGATTTCTCCTACGAAATAAGTATAGCAAAGAAAACATGCAAGTTCAACAAAGTTATTACATTCACTAGACTAATTTAACATAAACGGTTCTAGACACTCAGATGTTCAGTGATTCACCGCAGAGCAACACATGAAATGACTTTTCTAAGTCTAGTACAAACGAATTAAGATGATTATATAAACCTAGACAACAATATTACTATGCTTAGTACAAGTCGTTCTCACACAGCTACATTTAGCAAGTTACCATTCCAAAAATGTTGGCTCACTAAACAACATTAAAATCATAGATCTAGTGATTATACACAATCTCGTTAACCCCGAAACTACTCTTAAAGTTAACTCAAAAGCATATAACTTTATTAATATAAAAGACTTAACACGAAATACGCATTATGACACATAGACATATCATAAACTTCGAAATAGAAAGTATAATTAGAAAGCAAAGCAAAGTTGTAAGGTATGCAAGGTAAAGCTAAAGTTGGTCAAACCGTACCCACTCTTTAATGGGAGTCATCAATTCTCGCAATTCATGCGTCTGCTTTTGTTTACTTGCCATATCTTCCAAAAGTTCAAGAGCTTCTTGACTAGTTTTCTTCATTAGAGATCCCTTAGCCATAGCATCAATTGCTCCTCTTGTTGCATGATTTATTCCATTGTAGAAAGTTTGCAGAATAACATTCTGAGGTAAACCATGATGAGGAAAAACTTGTTGAAGTTCCTTACAATGTTCCCAGGCTTTGTATAAGGATTCACTATCTTTCTAGGTAAAGGAAGTGATTTCTTTAATGAGTCTTGCGGTTTTTGCTAAAGGGAAATATTTAGTCAGAAAGGCTTGGGCTAATTGGTTCCAGGTAATGATTGAAATTGGTGGTAATGAATTCAACCAAACTTTCACTTTATCACGGAGTGTAAATGGGAATAAGCGAAGCTTAATTACTTCTTCAGGAACATTGGCATTCTGAAAGTATCACAGACTTCCAAAAAGTTTGCAATGAGAGAATTTAGATTTCATTAGGTAGACCATAGTATTGCACATTGTTGCTAATCATATGAAGTAATGCTAGTTTTATTTCAAATTGATTCGCATCAATTGGTGGTATAGCAATTCCTTGATTTGTTACCGTTGATGGTAAGAATAACATAATCCATGAGCCTTGGTTGAGGTTGATCCTGGTTTGGATTTGGATTTGGGTTTGGGTTTTCAACTTGGTCTTGATTGTTAGCCATATTTCTTTCTTGTCTCTTATATTTCTATCTTCTTATCCTACCAAATCGTTCTATTTCTTATTCGAAACACGCTAAACTTTCTCCCGAACTACGCGTACTTGGCATGCACAGGCTAGAAAGAAAACTCAATGAATAAGCAAGAAAAATATGTTAATAACAAGAAAATATAAATATGAAAAATAAAAATAAATAATTTAAATAATATATAACATATAATTGCCCATTCTCCAATAATTTGATCTCTAAAATGCACTTGCCTTCCCCGGCAACGGCACCAAAAACTTGTTCGGAAGGTTTCGACTTTAATAACTCCTAGGACTTTTTATTTAATAATGAAGCCAAAAACCTTGTCTCCCACTTTCCTACCAATAAGATATAAGTTCAAAATACGAACAGGTGTTGTCAATACGGCTTATCTAAATAGAAAAATGGTGACCACTGCAAGTATACAGTTACGATTTAGTTTTAAAAGATATCAATCCCACAGGGAAGGACTAGCTCTAAATATCAATAAGAAAAATGGAATAAAGAAAATAAAATATTTTTGGATTTTAGTTGGGAGGATTAGAATGAAGAATGGATAGATATATGTATGGAAGACTAGAGATTCTAAATATATAGATTTTTCCTACGAAATAAGTATAGCAAAGAAA
>CATIWQ010034500.1:0-19586 GCA_949673415.1 Euphorbia schlechtendalii
CTGAGCTTTCGAGTATACAGTAGAACACAATTTTTGAACTGATATGTATGGCCCAGATGTCAGTTTAGCAGAATTCTAAATTAAAATGGAACTAAAGAAATTTGCTGGGATTTCTAAAATGTATAGGTTCCTGATAAGCTGGTCATTTTAAAACGTATTTTAAACTATTCTTACTTAGAACACTTTCTCTCAAGCTGGCTTGTGAATATTACATAGCCATATCTTGGTTATAAATGTGAAATAAACAATAAAAAGAATAGAAACTTCTAACTAAGCTACTAACAATAACTTGACCTCTCTTAACTAATTTACAAGAATTAGCTTATTCTTCCTACTTGCACATACTTCCCCCTTTAGACTGTCTTGTCCTCAAGACTGTTTGAGATTGGAAAAACAAGGTGCATCTGTTCTTTTTGCTGTTAGGGAATTTGAATTTTCTACTTTTATCCTCAGTTTACTTCTGCCATGTCATACTGATCAAGGCCGAGAGGGTTGACAATCCTTCACCCTTACTGATTTGGGATTGATAGTCTCTTGATGGTCAATTTGTGTTCAAGTTTCAGATCAGCTTCAATTGGAGTCTTTGCTGCCCAATATTTTTCCAGTGAAGCAAGAATGTATATTGGCTGATTCACAAATATGCCCAGGAATTTGCTCATTTCTCCTGGGCTGTTAATCTGAAATCTTTAGCGAATAATCTCTTCTTTAACGTTGATAATTCATCAATACCAGCACCTATGGAATCAGATCATCAACACATGCATCTATAGTTGTTGTCTTTCCCTTATCATTATATTTCTTTTCTTCTGCACTGCAACATAGCACAATTTAATTGTGTATAGTTTTTATGATACACAATTTAATTGTTTGGCATTTTCTACTGCTTATACAGTATTTTGTACTGATGCTTTGTTCACCTATTGCAGCTGGGAGTGGGACCAGCACTCTATCCTCAACGACCTGGACAGGCAGAATGTGATGTGCGTTTCATCCTCCCTATATTCTTTACTTAACATGCCTTGCAAAATTTGAGAAAAATTAAAATTTTCTCTTGACATGTATTATAAGTGGTTTTAATCATGCAATAAGAATCACTGTGTTTGTTATGGCCTTATGGAACTCATTCGATCTTAAACTTTTATCCCCTTGATTAGGAATGACCGTGGATAAAGCCAAGCCATGCACAAACCGTTAGAAATCTAATTACTAGTCTGTATAGCCTTTAAAGGGTTGACATATCTATGTTTTTTCTTATTGGTTCCTGACATTCTTAGCTTCAGAAAAAATTGTACTTTTTCATCTCCTTATGTGTCTGCATGCATTTTCATGTGAAGAAAAAAAGGAAGAGAATCATAATTATTTAAGCTATAAATTTCTATGGTCAGAGTTCGGCCGAGTTATTACAATCCCGTAGTTAGTCTTTTTGTTCAAAAATTAAACTAAAATCTAATCATTTCCTTAAATAAATGGGTCATGCACTAATCACATTATTTAAGGCGAGTTGGGCTGTGTCATGCATTAGAGAGGTAGCTATCCCTACCAGGCTACCATTGCTCAAGACATTGTCAATGGTATTAATAATCCTTTGTTTTGCCATTGTAGTTTTATATGAAGACTGGTGAATGCAAGTTTGGTGAAAAATGTAAGTTCCATCACCCTCTTGATCGGTCTGCACCCTCAGCTAATCAAGCCGAGCAACAAACTGTTAAGCTCACTCTTGCTGGACTACCTAGGAGAGAGGTACGATACGAGTTTATGCAATGGCCCTACCATTTCATGTGTTCGTTCGATAATAAAATGCATTCGATTTCTGTGCGAAACTCTCTTTCTTTGAAGTCACTGTTCAATTAAAGTATGTGTGATTTAGATTTATGATATATGTTAGCATTGCTGGGTTATGGTAATATAAAAGATGATATATTTTGTTAAGATTCATTTGTCCCTTTTCGTCATTGGGTATGGTAGGATTTTGAGTATAGCAAAGCTGACTCAAATGACTTGAAGAAACTCAACTACTTTTTGGTCCCTGTGGTATGGTCAATTTCCTCATTTAGTCCCTTGGCTATACATGTCATCTTTTTGGTCCTTATGCCATGTATATAATTACATCTTTGGTCCTTGTGCCATACGTCTGTTACCCATTTGATCCTTGTGCCTTGCAATTAGTTAACTTTTCGGGCCCTGCGTGGTAAAAACTTTTTTTTAAAAAAAAATCGCATAATATGTGCGAAAAGGACCAAAAAGATGACAAATTGAATATCACAGGCATCCTATGGGGTAACATGTATAGCCAATGGATCAAATGGGCTAACTTATCATACCACAAGGTCCAAACAGGTCTTTATGAAAGTATATTAATTAAAGAAAATATTTGATGACTGTTAATAGGGTGCTGTTCATTGCCCGTTTTATATGAAGACGGGCACTTGCAAATACGGGGCAGCCTGCCGATTTGATCATCCACCCCC
Source organism: Euphorbia schlechtendalii (assembly GCA_949673415.1). Lineage (NCBI taxonomy): Eukaryota > Viridiplantae > Streptophyta > Magnoliopsida > Malpighiales > Euphorbiaceae > Euphorbia > Euphorbia schlechtendalii. The sequence goes on from CATIWQ010034500.1 coordinate 2,469, forward strand.
TGGAGAAGTTATGGCTGTTTCAGCCTTGCGAGAAGAGAGCTGACCCGAACATGGAATCGAGTCTAGTAGTTGCAATCTCGCGAATTATCGAAATGGGGAACGAAAACGACCTTAATGACCAATATTACGTGTTATTGTTTAGGATGTAATTTAGCTATGTTTGATTGTTTCATTAGTTTATTCCTACTTTAGGTTATTTCGGGTGACTTATTATTTGGAGACAATAACGGGTGATAAAATTCAAGGAAATTTCGAGAATGACACCATTAGCTCGAAGTTCTCTTTTGGCTGGCCTTTACAATGTTGTTGATTGTTGTCATAGATATAAGATTATATGAATGTTGATGTGATGAGTAATGTATTATGTTTCTCCATTTTGTAATGATAACGGAATTAATTCCCTTTTGGAGTTCTTTGATTACCTATTTTTCCGGTAATTTTTATCGCTGCGTAGTGGGATCAAACAAATCGGAAAAATCAATTGCAAGAAATAACTTTTTGTTGGTATTCAAGGACGTGGGTTATTTTCTTCTTTTTCGTTCTTATTAATTTGTGCTATTTGTGGTAGGATGTTACCAATTAACAACTCAGTCACCGGAAAATAGAAAACAGAGCTGAGAAGAGAAGAAAGTTTAAGAGAGGAGAGAATATTTTCATTAGCATTAGCAGAATTTGGAATGAATACAATTCTATTACACATTACAACGTATAGCCGATGAGTATTTCTCTTTCTTCTAACTAATCCACCCTTTGATTACTTAATTAAAAATGACAACTAAGCATTATAGCGTTTCACTTAGGGAAAGAAAAGAAATAACGAAATTAAGGACAAATGGCAGAAACCAGGAAATGGTTAAAAACCATAACATTCCACCCCTCTTAAGACCTTGTCTCAAGGTCAAACTCTGGATATCGCTGTTGTATATCAAAGGCAAACTCCTAAGTACCATCTTCCACCTTCTCTCCCTTTCATTGAATGAGCCATTTGGTAACAGCCCTGTTGCCCCTCTTGGCCATTTTTCTATCCAATATTGTCGCAGGTTCAGGAGCAGCTAAGACTTGAATAGGCAAGTTAACTGTGACTTCTTGTTGATGGGGCAATTTTGGTTTCAGCTGAGATATGTGAAATACAAGATGAATACTAGTCCCGGTTGGAAGATTCAGTTTGTATGCAACATGCCCGATCTTATCTTCTATCTTATATGGACCATAATACAACGGGGATAATTTCATATTGCTCTTAGCATTTAAGCTATGTTGCTTATAGGGTTGCAACTTCACATACACCCAATCCCCTATCACATATTCCTTATCACTTCTATGACTGTCCACTTGTTGTTTCATTCTTCCCTCGGCTCTTTGTAAATAGTACTTTATAACCCTTATTGCCAACTCTCTATCATTGAGTAACTGATCCACAGATTCCACTTTAGAATCCCCAGGATAATATGGAATGTAGACTGGAAGGGGAATTCCATAAACTGCCTCAAATGGAGTGATGTTGGTGGAGGTATGATGATTAGTACTATACCACCATTCAGCTATCGGCAGCCATTTTAACCACTGTTCAGGATGGCTATGGGTCATACACCTGAGGTAGGTTTCCAGGCACCTATTTACTACCTCAGTCTGTCCATCAGTCTGGGGATGGTAGGCAGAGGATTTGGCTTATTCAACACCTTGTATCTTAAACAACTCAGTCTAAAAATTGCTGACAAAAATAGGATCCTTGTCACTCACTATGGTAGAGGGCATTCCATGCAATTTGAAGACATTGTTCATAAAAGTTACTCAGTCTATCAACAACCACCATGATAACCTCTTTGCCTTGGGACTTCGGTAATCCCTCAACAAAATCCACACTAATATCAATCCATATCCCTTCAGGTATGGGTAATGGCTGTAATAACCCTGCAGGCCTGCTAGTGTCATATTTACAAATCTAACAAGTGTGACATTCTCTCACATAATTCCTCACATCCTTGTCCATACCCTTCTAATAGAATACCAACTGAAGTCTTTTATAACTTGCCTGGTCCCCTGAATGCCCTCCTGCTGCAGATTCATGGAACAACTTGATTAACCTTTGCTTTAACTCTGCATTCCTTCCCACAACCAATCTACCTTTCTTTTTCAATAATTCCCCTTCCCAATATAACCCACCTTCAACTTCCTTTCCTTCCCGCAAGTCTGGTATCAATTTCTGCAGTTGGCTGTCTTCATACCAACTTGCCTCGATTTCAGGCATTAAACTTCCCATTAGAGTAGATACAATGAGTGCTGCCAAATAAGTAGTAGGCAACCTAGACAATGCATCTGCAACTGCATTCTCCCTTCCCTGTTTATAAGTAATTTCAAAGTCAAAACGGAGCAACTTAGACAAGTACTTCTGCTGTAGACTAGTGGTTATCCTTTGTTCAAGAATACTTCAAGCTTCTGTGATTAGTCCTTATGAGAAACTTCGTTCCATTTAAATAGTGATTCCATTTTTTTACAGCATGGATCACAGCTAAAATTTCCTTTTCATAGATTGATAATCCTTGATGCCTTGGAGCTAATGCTTTACTGATATAAGCAATGGGATGAAGCTACTGCATTAAAACTGCTCCAATGCCATGGTCACATGCATCTGTCTCTACTATATAAGTCTTGTGTGGGTCTGGCAGTGCTAACACTGGAGCTGAGATCAAGGCTTGCTTTAATACTTCAAAGGCTTGCTTCCCTTTGTCTGTCCACACAAACCCATCTGTCTTCAACATATCTGTTAAGGGCTTGCTCTTGACCCCATAACCTTGGATGAACCTTCTGTAGTATCTTGCTAATCCCAAGAAGCTCCTAAGCTGTTTCAAGTTGAGGGGTAAAGGCCAGGCTGCTATCGCTTGAATCTTCTCAGGATCAGTTGAGACTCCCCCTTCTTGTATTACATGACCATGGTAGTCTAATTTTGTGGCCCCGAATGTGCACTTGCCCTTTTTAACCAACAGTTAGTTATCCACTAACAGCTGGAATACCAATTTCAGATGCTCCACATGTTCACTCATGTTACCATTGTAAACCAATATGTCATCAAAAAAGACAAGCACAAACCTTCTCAAGTATGGCCTGAAAATCTCGTTCATCAAATTCTGAAATGTGGAGGGGGCATTTGTAAGCCCGAATGGCATTACCACAAATTCATAATGTCCATCATGGGTGCGAAATGCTGTTTTGTGTATATCAGGTGGATGTATTCTAATCTGCTAGTATCCCGAGGTCAAATCCAATTTAGAAAAAATTCTAGCTCCATACAATTCATCAAATAACTCTTCGATAATTGGAATTGGATACCTATCCTTCACAGTTCTACTGTTGAGCTCTCTGTAGTCCAAACACATCCTCCATGTATTATCCTTCTTCTTAAACAATACCACAGGAGAGGAGTAAGGACTCACACTGTGCTTGATTGTGCCTATGTCCAGCATTTCCTGCACCATTTTCTCCACTGCATCCTTTTGGAACACCGTGTGCTTATAAGGTCTTAGGTTGACAAGTTTGGCTCCCTCTATTAAGGGTATTCTATGGTCCTGTGGCCTGCTAGGGGGAAGTGTAGTAATCTTGTCAAATACATCCTTATATTCCTCCAACAGTGGCTGCAACTCCAAGGGTATAGATTCACCCTGAGTAATTAAATCTTGCCCTTTAGCAATGTGAGCCAAATAAGCCTGGTGCCCTTGATTAAACATTCTAGTCATATTGTGACTAGTAACCACATTAACCTTAGCCTACTCATTACCCACTAGCTCAAACTTATGTCCAACATAAACTTCATAGTTAAGTTCTGGAAATTCCATTCAATATTTCCCAATTGGCTCAACCACTGAATGCCCAACACCACTTCACATCCTCCCAATGACATCTAAAGGAAATTAGCTATAAACTTATTCCCTTGCATTTCCCAAGGAAAACTTTCACAACTAAAGGCACATTTCACAATTTGCCCATTAGCAACCACAATCTCAATAAGAGTAATGAGGGTAGTGAACTTACAGCCTAAACTCCTTGCCAATGCTTGATCCATGACATTATATGTGTTACCCGAATCTACCAGAATGTGCAATTTCCTTTTCTTATACTGACTAATAAGCCTCATGGTGGAGGGAGTAACCTCCATTAACCCAAGCATAGCACTAAGGGAAATCATAGGCAAGTTTCCCCCCCCCTTCACTGAACTCATCTACAGTAGGATCCCTTCTTCTATACATTCTTGCACTGCAATAGAGTGCAGGAACTTCTTGGTGCACTGATGCCCTGGTAGATATCTTTCATCGCACAAAAACTAGAGGTTCTTAGACCTCTTATCCGCAATCTCAACCGTTGTAAGTCTCCTTATCTTTCCCTGATTTGAGCTAGGTCTAGGTAGAAGCGGAGGTGGGTTCCCTTTAAAGGTTGAAATCGGTGTTGGATTCAAGACCTTGGGTACAGAGGCTATGTGGGGCCTGCTATGGCCAGAGTTTGACCCAGGCATCTGAGGAAGAGTTTTGGAATTGCGAGTAGAACTAAGATGCTGACTAATAGAAGTGAGGTAGGCATCCTGCATACAGGCTAGAGCATAGGCCTGTTGTAGTGTTTTTGGTCCTTGCATCAAAATAGGATTTCTAAGCTCATCCTTTAAACCACTGATGAAACATTCCAGAACATTAGCTTCACTAAGGGTGGTTTTGTGAGCGCAAAGTTCAAAGGCCTCAATATACTCCAAGAGCGTACCCGTTTAAGTCAGTCTCTTCAAGTTTGCCATGGGATTATCATATATCCGTTCCCCAAACTGGATTCTAACAGCTTCTTCAAATACCTCCCAAGGCGGATCTGTGTCTGCATCTCTTCCCCTAAGGAATGATTGGAACCATTCTAATGCCCTCTCATTTAAGTGTAAGGAAGCAAGTTTTACCTTAGCACCATGCTGAGTTCCGTCGATCTGAAAAAACCGGTGGCAGCAGAATAACCAGCCATCCAAATCGTTTCCATCAAAGCTGGGAAACTCAACCTTTTGTGAAGCGAGTAGCCATCTGGTATGAGCCTTCACCCCCACCAATCACCATTTTGTCTTTCCCCCCTGTGCTCAAGTTAAAGGACTCAACCTCTTTTTCCTTATCCTTATTAACCAACAAGGCCTTCATTTTAGATAGTATCCTTGCATGAGATGCATCAATCATTTGAGCATATTTGAGAAGGATGGTGTCTTCTGAGTCTTTTTGGTTGTTATTTTCATCATTTTTAGTGGTAACAACTGCGGGTGCATTTACCAAGAAAGTGCTCTAATACCAAATGTTACCGATTAACAACTCAATCACCGGAAAATAAAAAACAAAGCTGAGAAGAGAAGAAAGCTTAAGAGAGAAGAGAGAATCTTTTCATTAGCATTAGCAGAATTTGGAATGAATACAATTCTGTTACACATTACAACTTATAGCCGGTGAGTATTTCTCTTTCTTCTAACTAATCCACCCTTTGATTACTTAATTAAAAATGACAACTAAGCACTATGGAAACGCAGCGTTTCACTTAGGGAAAGAAAAGAAATAACAAAACTAAGGATAAATGGTAGAAACCAGGAAATGGTTAAAAACCATAACATAGGATCATGTACTATAACTTCTAGAATAATAAAATTCATAAGTATTTGAGAACTTGGAAAGGAAAAATAATTTACTAGAAATTTTATATAACTCGATCTATTTCGTCTTGTCATCATTGGCATAAAAAAGAAAGCTTTCAAGATTCTCAACTTAAGTTTTTAAAAACTTTCTAAGAATACTTTGTTAACTCCTTTAATTATGATAAGTCAAACCCTCATTCGTTTAAATGTCTTGTAACAACTTAAGTACATTTTTTGAAGTTCAAAGGATATGTGGAACATTCTAAAAACTTTTTAAAAAGTAGGATATTTGTATCAAGTTCAAGAGATACATATGTTCACCAACAATGAAAATAGGAGATTTTTAAAGCATGCATTAAAATGTTCAATTCAACTACTTTTCTTGACATATTATGAGCATGAAAAGTAATTTAATTTCAAAAATAAATTTACACCAAAATTTCTAACCAATATGTCATGATATTTCATATTACATGATGAACATCGATTATCCTTTTGATCTCCAGTAAATACATAATCAAATAAAAAAACGAGTTATTAATTTTTATTATAATGATTAAATAGATTATTTAGTTTATCATTTATTTTTATTATCTTATTTCTGTAAATACAATTCAAAATCAATTATTGTAATTATTGTGACTACATTTTTTTAAATGTATTGCCTATGTATTAATTCAATACTAAATCCTCGATATGGATTCCTACTCTATACATCACAATTTGGTCATTTTGCTGGTTTGCGAAAAGCAAACATAGGAGAATACAAAAATGAAAACAAAAAATCATTATCTCATGGGATAAACCTATTCGTTAGGTAAATTGGGCCTGACTCAAGCCGTACATTTTACTAAAAACAACAACCTAAATAGGGTCCAAAACCTTACTTTAGAACTTTGGACCCACACATAATTATATAAGGTCATTCTAAAACCTAGTCACATTTTATTTTAAAATATTATTGTATTAAATTGAAAAAAGTCTAAATTTTAAATTCGATATAATTGCATCATTTATTTAGAACATCTTTGGTTTACTATCAAATCTCCTGTCTTGAAAAGCTTTACTCACAAACTTTTCATAGAATAACATATTTTGAAGTTGTACTGAAATATTTTGACTCTTAATACTAATTAAATAACATTTTGATTGCAATTTATTTCCAAAGCTTTTCAGGACAACCTGTAAAAGCTTGAAAATGCAGCTTTTCAGGTTATCAGCCTGGAAAAGTAATTCCAATATGATCTTTATTAATATTAATTGTAATCAAGTAAAAAATTTAATTGAAGAATATGTAAAAAATTTTAAGTTTAATATATAAATATAATAAATACATTTATTATTCATTTGGCCAAGCTCGAATTGGCTTCAATATTTATATAGGGTTTTTTTTACAAATGCAAGAATTAGTGAAAGTAATTTAACCCAAAATACATAACTTAAGAAGCCCATGAAAATAATCCTAATTGTAACAATACGCTATTTTAACCCAAACACCAACACTAAGTCCATTCAACACATGGAAACTCTCCCTGCCTTCTTCATTCAAATCTTCAAATCTCACTTTCAATCGCCACAAATTTCAACCAGTTTCCAATCTCCAATAAACCTTTCAAGCAAAATACTACTATAAATCAATTATTCTAATTATTAAAGAAGAAGATTCAAACTGTTTATCAAAGAAATCAAAAACCACAACACGTACAATTCTAACCTAAATTAAATATGAGTTTGATTTATGTAGTTAGTTTCCATGAAATGTTTACTGAAATCAACAAATAACAAGTCAGATGTAATTTTGAATTAGGAGCTTTGGAATATGTACATAAGGTGTTCGACGAAATGTCTCAAAGAAATTCGGTGAAGCTTAACGTTGTTTTGAGTTATTGCAGGATTTTGTTTCATTTGAGATTTTAGTTTAGATTGAGAATTTTGTTGTTGTTGTTCATTTTTATGTTATTTTTGTTAGTTTTGCTGTTATACAACTTTAATATTACGGGTTTATACTATTTTTACTTTTGGTATAATGTCATTATACCATATTTCAAGTGGTATAATACATTTTATACTACTGTGTATTTTGGTATGATGTCATTATATCATATTTCTTTTGATGAAATTGTAGTGTTTTTGTTGATGGTACTTGTTTTTCTTTTTTGTGATATTTATTCCATCATGGTTCAGTTTATTTAAAACATGAACTCTGAGACTAATCTACATGAAATGGATCGCTAAATTGTTTTTGTTAATTATCATTTTTTCATGTTAGTATTTGAAGATTTTTTATTGGATATGATTTCTAAGTGGTTATGAATATTTTCAAGTTATTGTCTGATCCATTGATATATATACTCAATTTTGTTGTTTTGTAGATGTTCATATTCTCATTATAATTTTGCATACACTCTCTAAACTTCGTTCTATTATGATGAAACAATGCACGATTCACCTCACTTCATCAATATTTCTTTAGCTTTGTTGCTTTTGTATGCCTAGTAACTATAGCATTTTTTATTGCAGATGAAGTCAAAGAAAGACACTAAAAAATAAATTTCATTGTCAATCTCGTCTCTTTTTCAGAATTCTCATATTACAGCAGCAAATGATTTCAAACCATGATGGCTAGTTTTCAAGAAAGCTATCGCACTAATTGGAGGAAAACTCAAAAAACCTGAAATTTTTGCTTCAACTACCGATGCAACATACTATAGGCAGTTGGGTTTCTCACCTATGACAAACTCTCTCATTTTCTACTCTCATCAAGCCTCATACAAACAAGTATAATATGTATTATACTCGTATGTTCGATGATATAATATGTTATACATTTTTATTTGATATAATATGTATGATATACTTCTTTATTTTGTTGTAGTAATGGCTTTGCTGTCATTTAACTTCGGTATGATAGACTTTATACCTATCTATATTTTGGTATAATACGTATTATACATGTTTCTTTTATTGTTGTAATGATTTGTTATTATTTAATTTGGTATAATAGGCTTCATACTTTTTATAATTGGTATAATGTGTATTATACTTGTTTATTTTGATGTTGTAATTTTTTTAATATTATTTAGCTTTGGTATAACAGCTCATATATCAAAAGGAGTATAAAATGTCTTAAACCAAATATACAATTGCTATAAAAGTTCATACAAAGCTTAACATATCATTTTATGAGGGAAATTTAACAACTCTATAAATATGCATTGCATACAATCTAAAACATGTCCTCATCAACTCTATCATCATTGATGCATGATGCAAAATCAGCATGTCTTCCACTTTCATCCATTAATTAAAAGATTTTTCTGCAACTATTCCCTTGCAACCTGGAAATATATAGCCAAAAACCAGAATTAGTCATCACTTACAACAGGCTAGAATTTATAGGCATTGAATATCAATCCTGATATTTTACTTAGAGTTTAAAAAATGCTGCAAAAATCATCTTTCTCATCACTAAAAAAATCTGGTATAATGACATTATACCAAAATACAAACTCGCATAAGATGCATTATTCTCCCTGAAATCTGGTATAACGAAATTATACAAAAAAAAGGGTATGAAATCTATTATACCAAATTTGTTTTACAGCAAAACTAACAAAAGAACACAACAAGAACCTAATTTTGTTGAAAGATATAACAAAACCGAGAGTAAATAACGATAAACAACTCGATTTTGAAGGAGATGAAGCATGAAGGGCAGAAAAGCCTTTCAAAATTGCCATTAATACTCAGCTTACAAAATAGTGAATAAAGCTTAGACAAATATAGAAATGAAATTCAACTCATTGAAGAGCCTGAATCCAACAAAATCAACAACTAACAACACTAATTTGAACAATTAAAAAGAAATTGACACCAAAATAATTGAATCTCTTTGAGACATTTCATCGAACACCTAAAAGGCATATCACAAAACTTCAAAATCCACACACATGAATCATTCAATTTCGTACTTGCAAAACATAATCAAGATCAGAAGTATAAAATCCAGAAGAATAAATCATGATATCAGAAAAAAATAAAAATCGAGATCGAAAATCAACTAAATAAAAAATCGAAATAGTGATAAAAAAACTAAACAATAAAACGAGGGAGAAGAAATAGCGATTCTAACAAAAGAAATGGAGAATCAAGGAGAAGAAATTACGAATCAAATATGAGAAATCACAGAAGGAAGGAAAAGAAAAAAGAAAGCCACAGACAAAAGAGAATGAGAAGTTGTATTGATATGAAATAATAAAAGTTAATTAATACTAATTAAGGACATAATCAATAATAAATCTAATTATATCCCCATTTATATATCAACAAAACTCGACCCATATAAATGTGAATAACAAAGCCCATGTAGCCCAATATATAATAGAAGTTTATGGTAAAACAGACTCTCCAACTCACTGCCATAGGGCTTCAAAGCTAGACTCTTCGAATCCCCATTCTCTTCTTTTCCATAATCTTCTCTGCAGATTCAGAACCGAATTCGCAGTTATCGTGTACTTGTTTGCGCCTCAATTTGGGCGAAACGATGCCCGTTTTTATTTCCGACGACGAGTTTTCTCGTCATTCCGACGATGCTTCGTACGTGGCCGCGAAGGCCGATGAATTCATCAGAAACTTACAAGTTCAGCTTGATACTGTCAAGGCAGCCGCGGATGCTGCTTCGATCACCGCCGAACAAACTTGCTCACTTCTCGAGCAAAAGTTCTTGTCTCTTTCCAGCGATTTTTCGAGACTCGAATCTCAAAACGCGCAGCTGCAATCTTCCCTCGATGATCGCTTGTCTGACCTAGCTGAAGTTCAGGCTCAGAAGCATCAGCTCTATTTGCAATCTGTACGCACCGCACTCTCTTTTGGCTTTTCAATTTTCTCCTGCTTAGTTTGATTTTTTAATGCGTCAGACCAGCAATTTTGTTTTGCTATCTTTACCTGATTTACTTGAATCCTCTTTTAGTTGTGCGCATTTTTCACTTCAATTCTTTTTATGAAGTCCTTGCTCCTTACTTTCTATCATCAATTTGTTCTGGGTGAGTATAATTATGCACTGTTTTTTTTTTTTTTTGAAGAAATGAGTTTTTTTAGTTTCTTAACAACTGGAATGTTTTGATGTGTTATGGGTGGTTTCAAATTTTAGGATATTCATGTCATTTTGAATTGATGTCTATCTTTGATATGTAATTGCTTTTCATGTTATAATCACATCTAGTAGTTGAAAAAATTTGGGAAAATATTTCCTAACCCTCAAGGGTGAACTTTCCCTTATCCCTGTCAAGGAAATGTGTTGGCCATTCTTCATAGTTGTGAAGGATATGTCAAGCTTTAATTTTTATTACATTCCTAATTTTCATTTCTGGTACTTTGGATTTACTGCAGATTGGGAAGGATGGAGAGATAGAGAGATTGACATTGGAGGTGTCAGAGGTGCACAAGTCAAAGAGGCAGTTGGCTGAGTTGATGGAGCAGAAGGATTTTGAAATTAGTGAAAAGAGTTCCTCAATCAGTACTTATCTTGATAGGATAGTGAGTTTCTAGATCTTTCTATCATTCTAAAGTTGTTTTAAAATATTTTTAAGGTTAGGTAGATTCTTCTTTTTTGAAAATGAAGACTTATTTTTATTTTGTTTTCTCTTTGAAGGTAAATTACACCGACAGTGTAGCACAAAAAGAGGCTCGAATAAGTGAAATTGAGGCAGAGTTGGCACGCTCTCAAGCCCATTGCGCTCGCCTTTCGCAGGTTTGTTTTGCCTTATTCTGTCAGCAGTAAAGAGGATTTTGTTACTAAGGCCTTGTGTGGTGGGCGTGCATGTTTTTTTACAGTACAGTGTCGATATTAGGTAGTTTGAGGTTATATTGTGTTTCCTTTTTTGTTTGTTTGGAACTTAAAATTAGAAATTGAAAGTTAATATTACTAGAGAGTAGAGATACCACATTATGCTATACATTATAACATTATATTTGTAATCTTGACTTAGTTATAGGAACACATGGATCTCAATTAATAGATATACTAGAAATCAGTTATTTTCTCATTTCTAATGTAAAACACTTTGTATATATATATATGTATGCTTTTAATTGTATTTTTAATGTATAATGATCCTTAATATCATAACATATTCTACATAATATTTTGACTTTCTTCGATCATGGAATTATCATATTATATTCTTATGTACTGAGTTATAATATTTTGAATGGATGAATAAGGTTATCTGACTGGACCTAGGATGCAAAAGACTAGTAATTCAGGATGATGCATGGGCTAGTTTAACATGATGCTAAAGAAATGAGTCAAATATAATACCTCAGCACCAATTTCCAATGAAAACTAAGTTTTGCAACTGCTAATTGATCCAAAAGGCATGTATTAATTTGTGAATGGTGTGGGCGAAGTATCAGCCACCATTACTTTATAGGAATAGGATCAGGATAACTAGTGTCGTTTAAGTTTTTTGTATGGATTCTCTTCCGTACTCTTTCATGTTATTGCGCATTCATATGATTTTACTTACATGTTTTTAGAGGGGAATGATTTGTGACAATTCTTGATGTAAACAGGAGAAAGAACTCATTGAGAGACATAATGCATGGCTAAATGAGGAGCTAACAACTAAGGTGGACAGTCTCATCAAGCTACGAAGAGTACATGCTGATCTTGAGGAAGAAATGTCGATTAAGCTTGCTGATGTAAGTTTGAAGCGAACCTAACCTCTTAGTAGCATTTGTCTTAAGGGTTTGTGAAATATAATAAAATGATTATTTTGGTAAATCATTCAGGCAGAGAGGCGACACAACGAGTGCTCTAGCTCCTTGAAGTGGAACAAAGAAAGGGTGAATGAGTTAGAAATGAAGTTAACCTCCTTGCAGGAGGTGAGTGATGTCTATATTCAATGGTTTATATGCCATTATTTATTTTCTGAAACTTTATGATTTTCGTTACGTATGAAGGAATTTTGTTCATATAAAGATACTACTGCAGCAAATGAGGAGCAATTTACTGGTGAAATAGCTACGGTAAGCTGTGCTAGAATCAAGATTACTTTATTTCGAGTTATTTTTTACGTTAAATGATTTGTTTTTAAAGAGGTGCTGCATATTGTATTGTTATCTTGTTATTATATTTCTGGGTAACTTTCCATAATGGTGACTGTTCTGTAACATTTACGAAAATAACTTCGAAAATCAGGATACAATGTGCTAAATCTATTGAATATTGATATCTTTGGCCTAGTTTCACAAATTGGTTGTTCAATGATCTGTGGGAACTCGAGCTTGTTTCAAGTCTTTTGTGAGCGTGCTGCTAAGATTGTTTCTTGTTCAGAGAAGTTAATTTTTATCGTTGCTGGACTTGTTGTGAGACTGGCTCTTATGCCCACCTGTCCCTTTAAGCACATATAAATATATAATTGTCTTTTCAAATATGTGGATTTGCATTTGAAGAAAAAACTGCTGTTTAGAATTAGGACTTCTTGTATCTTACATGTGTAAGTAAGTTCATTTGATTGATTTCAGGATTTTTTGAATTTGTTACGTGTTAATGTATTATTTAGCTTTTTCCTTGCCTGTGAAGTTATTTTTTACTCTGCTGAAGCACATTATGATTTTTATTTCTTTGCTGAATTTTCGATCCATGCAGATGAATAAACTTGTTGAGTTGTATAAAGAAAGCTCGGAGGAATGGTCTAGGAAGGCAGGAGAACTTGAGGGTGTAGTCAAAGCTCTCGAAGTAAGTTCTCATATAAATGTTGTCAATCATGTCATATGTACTTCTTGAATACACTATTAGTTTTTTCTCTCTAATTTTGAATTTTTTTGCACTTGCAAATTGCAAATAGACCCAAATGAACCAACTTGAAAATGGCTACAAAGAGAGACTTGAAAAGGAAATATCTTTAAGAACTCAATATGAGAAGGTATGCGTTTTTTTGTTTGTTTCTAATTTTGAATCATTCAGTCTATTGACTATTTTGTTTATTTCAAGCTTTCGTTCCCATGATTAAACTTGGAGCAATGATTATTGAAAATCGGAAATTTCACGTGGAGTGTCTTTTGTTTGTCATATAACAAGAAATTATAGCTGTTGAAGTATCATCTGAATATTTTCTTATTATTTAGGAATTTCTCTAAATATGGTTTCATGTTGTTGTTTGAGTTGTAAAAAAATGTATATATATGTTGTTAATTGTTATAGACAGCTCATGTAATATAACGTACACTGGATAAACGTGTTCTGCATTAATGTATTGTTCCACATATAGTTTAAGAATTTCCTTTTTGATTTGAATATCTTGTGTTTTTAATGCTTACCCATTGTTTCACTATCTAAAATTTAGTGATTTTTGTAAGATCAATATCTTTTTATTTCTTTTTCTTATTGATAGGAAAGTGTTTAGAAGGTTTTTATGGGCTCAAGATATAATATTCGACTAATGGTAGTGTTTGTGTTGTGTTTTTGCATTTGGAGCTTATAGGAAGCAGCGGATTTGAAATTAAAACTTGAAAAATGTGAAGCTGATGTTGAAGCTAGTAGGAAAGCTAATGAGCAAAATCTATTTCCGCTCAGCAGCTTGACCTTTGAACGGTATGTGTATAATCCAGAAAACTTTTGTATAATGTGTTGTTGCCTATGTTATCCTTGGTCCTGTTGATTTGACAGATCTCTTAAATAATTTGCAAAAATTAAAATTGAAGGAAAATATAGAATCCTGAGGCAGGGTTTGTATCATGGAATTTAGATGAACTAACAAGGACATTGATGGGGCTTTTCATCCATTTGAATCCATGTGGTACTTCTGCTCATTAACTTTATTTCTAAAAAAATTATTGTTGAAGTCGACTTGTTTTGGAACTCAGAGATATATACATGCCACACAGCAACAAATTGAAGCGCTTTAAGAATAAATGGACTATTTTAAAACTCATGATCAGTAGATTGATTTGCCAATTTCTATCAGTTACTAATTTGAAATATTTGAATTATTTTTGGCATTTTTTATTTTGGCTTAAATTTTTAGATGAAAATTCATATGGTTTTTATTTATTTGGTTATATATAATCTACCTTTGAACTGCATTTTCGCAAGTCATCTTTTGCTGTGTGCTGAAATTAATTATACCATTGTATAAAAGAGAGATTTCCTTTTTCACCTTATCATAGTCCTTTATGCTGTTTCATCAAATAACTTAACATTTACACATGATCTACGCATAGTTGTCTAAGGCGCAAGGGGGTGGGGGTCGGGCACGTTCCAAAGGTAAGCAAGGCACACAGAAAAATAAAAAATTTTCAGCAAGACTCTATAACATTTGCAACAAATACTAGAAAATGCGACAAATGTGAGATAAACAGGGTTATCAAATTAAGTAGCACTAACTGGTGTGCTTCCTTGTATATTTTCTTATATTGTCTTTTAGAAGCCATCAATCAAGTGAATTTGCTCAAATAGTAACATAGCATGAAAGTCCATGCTCCAATATTAACAACCAAAAAGTGAAATTAAATGCAATAACAGTATCAGAAAAAGAACATATATATATATATATATATGTACAAAATTTACATATTGCATTAGTAATATCTAACCATAATAGGAATTTAATTTAGAATATCTAGCCTTGAAATATTATTAAAACTCTTAAAATGGATGATCACCGCATATTAAAGTAAGTTAAAACCCTAAACAAGTGTTACCAAGGCACGCCCCAAAAGGGCCCACCTGGGCGCTCGCCTGAGGAACGGTACCTTGCTTGGGGAACCCCTCGAATAAAGCAAGACTTTAACAACACTGATTTGCACTTCCTAATTATTTGACATTGTTGTTTTCACGGTGGTTGTTTTTTACAAGTCACTCTGAAAAGGAAGGACTTAATTTTATAGGGTGTTATTTATATTTTGTTATTCATTCACCATGGAAAACATACGATTTTATTATGGTATGTCATCATGGACAAATTACAAGACTCATGCTCAAGCTTCTTTTGATATATATGTGGCATTATGTGCTATCTTGTTTTTTTTTGGTTTTTATTCTGATATGATTCACTGATGTTTCAAGGTCGTCATATGAAATTTGATAAAAAATTTGAAGTTTGATTATTGAATATTTGGATTGGACCTTGGGGTCTTCAACATAGTAGTCAAAGGCGTGCCTAGGCTCTCGGGCAAGCCCTTGTGCCTTTAGGGGTTTTAGGCTAATTTTTGCGCCTAGAGCGCCCCTAGGCGCGCCTAGGAGGCCAAAAAGCCCAAGGTGCAGCCTTGCGCCTTTAGTGCGCCTCAGCGCCTTGACTACTATGGTCTTCAATAATTGTTGAGTTGAGGAAGGGCAGCCACTTCACAATATTATGCTTATATTTTAAGAATGTTAAGTTTAATTGATTTGCTTGATTTCCCTTGATTTTTTATGTTGAAGGCCAAATTATCCAGGCAATTCTGCTGATCGTATTGAGGAAGATAATATGCTTGTGCCTAGAATTTCAGTGGATGTCTCAGGAACTGCATTGGCAACCTCTTTACTTCGTGATGGGTGGAGTGTGAGTTCCAAATGTTATAGCATGTGTTATATAATGTATTGTTTTTCAGATCTAATGTTTGTTAAGATATGATTGTCCTTTTATTGTTATTTGCTTATTAGCTGGCAAAAATGTATGCAAAATACCAAGAAGCAGTTGATGCTCTTCGCCATGAGCGGTTGGGTCGGAAGGAATCTGAAGCCATATTACAACGGGTAGTTGTTATTTGTGGTTACCTGAATATCATATATTTTAACTTTAACTAGTTAAATGGTTGCATGCAATGGTATTTTCATTTTGCTTATGGATTCATTCGAATAATCTCTGTTTCTTTTCACATTGTTATTGATTTTTAAGGAAAACTTTGAAAATATGACCTGTGGTTTGGATGTTTTTCAAATTGGTGCTTGTGGAATTTTGTTTTCTTAACAGCGACTGTGGTTTCAAAATTTTGCAAATAAAGGAATTTTTTTTAATTAGAAATAATAGTGTTACATTATGTATTTCAATCCATTCAACATTCCTATAATTTAACCATATTATTTAAGAATTATACATCAGAATTTGAGTTTTTTTTTGGATTTTTGGAATTTTTTCATTTTGTTATTGATTTTCAAAGTTATCATTGTATTTAATTAAAATAAAATATTTAAACTTCTCTAAAAATTCCAAAATTTCTTAATGAGGTGTAATATTATATATTTATTAACTAAGCTGCAAAATTTTCAGTTCAAAATGAACAAGATTGCTCTTTTTTATGATGTTTTTGCAAAATGAGGATTCTTTTTTGTAGATATGCAAAATTTTGAAACCATATCTCCGATTTTGTAAAAAAATTCAGACACCATTTTGAAAATTTCCAAACCACATGTCATTTTTTTTTAAATTTTACCTTTAAATTTTTCAATACCAAGCTTTTCATGTGTGTTTGTATGCTCTTTGAATTTCATGAATAAAAAAGCA
>CATIWQ010034569.1:0-39153 GCA_949673415.1 Euphorbia schlechtendalii
TGAAGATCAACAAGGAAGGACAAAATAAAAGAATATAGAAATAATTTTGAGATTTTTGGAAAGGGAATGTCAGAATGAAATGTTGAGTAAATATAGATGTAATAGATGTGAGACTCTAAATTCATAGATTTTCACTACGAATAAGTATACTAGAGAAAACATGCAAGTTCAACAAAGATGTTACGACGCACTAGACTAATCTAACAAACCCAGTTCAACATACTCAGATGTTCAATGATTCACCGCAGAGTAACACATGAAATAACTTTTCTAATCTTAGCGCAAACGAGATAAGACTAGTATATAAACCTGGACAATGTCAATACTATGCTTAGTATGGGTCGCTCTCACATAGCCATATTTAGCGAGTTACCATTCTAAAAATGTTGGCTCACTAAACAGCGTTATATCACAGATCTAGTGATTATACACAATATTGTTAACCCTGAAACTACTCTTAAAATTAACGCCAATGCATATAACTTGATTAACATAAAAGACTTAGCACTAAATACGCATTATAACACATAGACATATCATAAACTTCAAAATAGAAAGTATAAGTAGAAAGCAAAGCAAAGTTGTAAGGTATGCAAGTGAAAGCTAAAGTTGATCAAACCGTATCCACTCTTTAATGGGAGTCGTCATTTCTTGCAATTCCTGCGTCTGCTTTGAATTCGATCTCGGCCCGTACAGAACCTCTGCTAGGATGCTATTCTTTGCGAATATTGGACAAATGAACATTGAAGAATGAAAACTTTTATTGATAAGTAATTTGCAAGTACACTTACACAACAATCGCTCGAATACGTAGAGAAATCTAGTGATCGAAACAAGAAATCGAATCACTTAAACATTTTCTCGCTAACACTTAAGAACATAGCGAATCTAACTATACACACTATATTTCTCACTTTATTTCCACTCTAATGCTTTCCTCTCTGGTGGTACACATGAAATTATTGAGAATTTGGAGCCCTATTTATAGAGTTTGAAGGGTTGCGTCTATCCAAATGAAGAGTCACATCCATTGGTGAAAGATTGTATCTCTTCAATGTGATTGGTTGAGAGATTTTGATTTAATCCACAATGGATAAGCACCTTTTCATGATTGGTTGACTCGTGATAAGTATCTTTTCGTTGGCAGTTGATGGCGGTTGATCATGCTTATCTGGCGGTTGGTAGTTAAGAAGATAATACCAGAAAACCATCCATGTCACGACCGCGATATGTAATTCATGACCATGAATATTTTGTTGGCAGACTTCTGTTCTGAAGTGACTAGGTCACGATCGCGAATGAATGTCACGACCGTGAAATGAGTTTTCTTCAGAAATCTCCTTGTAACTTCACTGATCTTTGACAGCTTCGATCCTAAGCCAAATCTTTAAGTTCCATGCAACTTTTTGCACCTTTTAAACTTTATTTTCATAGAATTCCACTTTTGATCATTTTACTCCCAAGATTTACCTAGTATCTGCATTTGCGTAAAAAATAACTACATACCACGTGAAATCTTTTATATGAAGTATAAAAATGACTTAAATTATAGTGTTTATTATATAAAATTATCATGATAATAAGTTTAATTATACACTTATCATGATACTTCCTCGATTGAAGGAGACACCCCAACAGTGCCACAACCTACAATCTTGCCTTTTTAGTTATCACCAAAACTAACACTTCCATTTGTCTTGCGTTCCAATGAGATGAACTGGCTTTCATCTCCTGTCATATGCCTTGAGCATCTACTATTCAAATACCACATTTGAGCGTCATCAGCAGATCTAAGGTTCACCTGCAAAATAATTAAGTCTTCTTAGGTACCCATGCTCTTGAGTTGGGTCCTCCTTTGTTAGCAGTGCTTATGTCTGTCCAATCATATTCGTCATAATAACCATTTTTATGTCTACACTTTACTATGACATATCCAGTTTTCCCACAAAAATCCCACACAGTTTTTGCTTTGGGCTAGCTCGCTTTCTTCCTTTTAAATTAATTGTTCCTCTTAGAATTGCGAGTTTGGTTATTCAGAATCTGATTGTTGGCAAGAGGAGGATCCTTTTTCTTCTTTAATGCTAATATTTCAGCAGTCAGCTCATCTGTTTTATTAGTGAGCTTGCTGATATTACATTCTTTATATTCAGCCTTTTCTTGAAGAAAATGGATATCAAGTGATAAGGAAGCATTACTATCTTCCAGATTGTCACTTCTCCTCACTATCTCTTTGATGTTCTTCATTGATTTATTTGTTAGTTTCATTACATCAAATAGAGCCTGGGCGAAATCTTCAAGTGATAAAGAAGTTTCAGAATTTACCCCATTTTGATGATCTTCTCCTTTATCATGCTCAGCTCCAGAGTGGTCAGCGAAAGAATTTATACCTGAGTTAGATGCTGAGCTTTCGCCTTATATAGCCATCAAGCAGAGATTTGCTGAGTCAGTTGCTTCTTCATCAGATGATGAGGATTCTTTTGAGTCGCTCCAAGTGGCAGTAAGAGCCTTTTTCTTGGAAAATCTTTTCTTGTTTCTGTCCTTATTTTCCTTAGGACATCTTGTGTGGATATGGCCTCTCTCTCCACACCCATAGCACTTAATGTCTTTGCTGTGCTCTCTTCTTAGCCCTTCCTCAGCTCCACGTTGTTGCTAATTGACTTGATTTTATTGGGAAACTTCTTCATGAACTTCCCATCCTTCTTAATAAAGCATTTGAAATGTCTTGTAAGAAGAGTCATGTCTTCGTTAGAGTTGTTGCTGGTGGATTCTTCAGATGATTCCGCTCGGAGAATTATGGCTTTGCTTTCCTTGCCTCGATTTCTCTTTGGGTCATCTGAGTACTTTCTCAATGACATCTCATGAGTCAGCAAGGTGCCTATCAGCTCATCATAGCTGTAGGTCTTAAGGTCGTGAGCTTCCTCGGTTGCGCTCTTCTTAGAATCCCACTCTACCGTGAGAGTGCGGAGAATCTTCTTTACGAGCTCTTCCTCGCTGAACTCCTTTCTAAGCCGTTTTAGTTCATTAACAATGTTAATGAACCTAGTATTCATGCTCTGAATACCTTCGTTGGCAGCCATCGAGAACATCTCATACTCTCTCAGCATGAGGTTTATTTTGGACTCCTTGATCTTATTTGTCCCCTCATAGGTAATCTCCAGTTTCTTCCAGATTTCCTTTGTTATTTCGCATCCTGAGATCGTATTAAATTTTGTAAGATCAAGCGCACAATGTAAGTAGTTAATGGTTGCGACATTCTCTTTGAGAAGCCTTGGGTCAGCATCATTGCAGTCCTCTAGATCTACAGGTCTATGCACACCGTTCCAGACCTTAGTAGGAACTCTGGGGCCAAGCTCAATTACGAGCCAAGCCTGCATACTTTGTGACTGGATGAAATTCTTCGTATGATTTTTCCAAAATGTATAATGATTACCATCAAATAGAGGAGGTATGGTAACAGACATTCCTTCCCTCAGAAGGACTGTTTGTCCAGAGCTCGAGCTAAACTTATTATATACCGTTTAGGATCTGACTCAAGATGATTAGTCTTAAATATGAGCAACCGCTCTAATACCACTTGTTGGTCCTTATGACGGTGTATAATAACAGCAGAGGGGGGGTGAATGCTAAAATTGAGTAACTTTAGATGTTTTTCATTTTATTGTTAACTCAGTATGGTTTTTATACGCGTGCTGAGTATACGTGCTGAGTGTGATATAAAAACTGTATAAACTGTTCAGCTGAGCTGGCACAGTCTATCTTCAACCTTAACTGAGTACGGAATACTTAGTATGGATTGGATAACAAGCAAATAGAGTAAATGAGAGATATGAATGAGCAAGAAGCTGATGAAGCTAATCGTTTAAAGTTAGAACGAATACACCTGCAATTTTATCTTGGCTTGGCCCTAGCCTACCTCCAGTCCTCGGATCCCTCTCAGAGCTTTTAATCTACTAGTGATTCGTTCCTTCAATAAGCGGAGCAGCCTTTACATTGGGTAGACACAATTACAAAAAGTCCCTCCTTTCTAACTACCACTTACACATAGCATGAGTCCCTTCTCAAACCGACAGAAAGTCCCTCCTTCCTAATTCTCACTCAAACTTAGTTTAGGTACCCTTCTTAAACTGACTCTCAAGAATGATAATCAACAATAGACTGAATTCAACTTATAAATTGTTGAATCCTTACAATGTTATATCTCAAGGTTGATTCTCTCTCTATTACAAACAGATATGAAAATTGTTATTTGCTGATTGCTTTGTGATTTGAATTTCTGGGAAGCTAGAATGAAATAGTGGCTTAGCTCTTGGAAAATTCAATTGTATTTCACCGCTTTCTTGCTTTCAACGTCTGCTTCAGTCTTCCATTTATACTGATGAAGCTCTATGAAGTAGCCATTGTATACTTCTTGTATCTACAGTTCTTTAGTATTTCTTCTCTTCGTATCTTTCTTATCTTCCCATTGGAGATAGTTTCTAGGACACATCCGAGGCAGAAATAGAACTTTGAGACGAGATAAGCTTCTGTTGATGAAAGCTCTTTTGTGTTCAAGCAAATCTGTTTTAGAGAGATGGACACGTGCCTAGCAACATACAATTCTGATTGGTTGATGTTGCTGACAATGACTGACACGCGCGGAGACACTAAGGAATGGGGTTGATAGAGGTGCACTCTTCTTGGAGATGTATCTGACAAATCTCAGTAGAGTGTAGCCATTTTTGACTAGTGAGAGCCACTATGAATATTCTATTATTTGCTGCATGATTATGACCTAAAAAGTCACACAAGAATATTCTATTTCTTCACAGAAACCGTTAGTAGTTGTGAGCATGGGATCTTTATTCCTGACTCACGAGTTCAATGATGAAGCTATAAATTTTCCTTGTTAGCATTTCACATTTTGCAGGGTTCCGAAATCGCTCGGAAATCATCTGCCTTGTTTCTTTGGGCCTACCTTCCTTTGAAAAGCCCAAATAAAGAAGAAAAGCCCATTCCTTAAGCCCATATCGTCAACGATATTGGACAATATCGTCAACGATATTGGACAATATCATCAACGATATTACGATATCGTCGACAATATTGCCCAATATCGTCGACGATATTTACCTGGCAGCAGACCAAAAAAGTTAGCACCGAAAAAACATTTATTGCACACCTATAATTCAGAATTTTTGAGCCAAACGGCTTGTCTTCTTGCTAACCACTCACATAGTGTGGAAAATGAGGACAAAAATTGGTGGGTGAACCACCTAGACTTTTGGATTGAAGGGAGCCCATAGGGGCTGGTTTTTCTTCTCAGTAAAAGAACAAAAGGAGGAGAGAACATTCAGCAAGGGGGAGGAGGCTGCCATTTTCGTGCATGAGGTGAGCAAGAAGAATTGGAAGTGTTCTTGAGTCATTCTTGAGAGTTCTTGAACAAAACACCAACTTTTACCCTCCAACACTTGAGATTTCGGGTTACTAAGCTTGAATCCTTGAGTTTTAGACTTGAACGGATAGTCTACAACATCTTCATCACACACTTGAAGTTTACTACACCTTTCGAATCATCTACTTTGGCTAGGAATAGATCCCTTCCAAAGATTTTCGGTCGGTTTTATTTCAAATAGATTGGCAAAATACGAGTCACCCCTCAACCGTAAGCCTGTTACCACATGGGTAATTCAGCAAACTTCATTGTTTTATTTCAAATGGATTGGCCAAACACGAGTCACACCTCTTCAACAACACCTCTTAACCTCAAGCCCTCACCACACGGGTCAGGTCTTATTATCATTTGAGTTACATCTTTATTACTAATGACTAATCCTGTTTGTTTCAAATGGATTAACAAACATGAATTTTATCGCATCATGGCATGCTAACCCTTGTGAATGCAGCCATAACATTAAACATGTCATGCATTTCTCGCATCACGAGTCATGTCACGAATTTTACATACACATCTGACCCTCTACTTGTATATCTTAGCTAGGAAGAGGCCTACTCACCACCTAATCCGTGTCTCTCCAATTGCGACCAACCTGGAGGGGATTCCGTACACTAACTCAAATGAAGAATCGGGTTCAGATTCAGATTAAGGGTTCAGATTAAGACGAACATCTGTTAACAGCTCAGGGAAAATTGGCGGAATGGCAGACCAACAAAACATGTCAGGGAGAACTAATTAACCAGACCAAGGAGGGCCTATTACCCCCCAATCTACGATAGGCCAAGAAATAACCAACGTTCTCAACGCGTTTCTCCACAATGACCAGTTCATTCAAGCTATCCAGTTCCATTCTCACGCTAGACAGACAAAGGACAAGGTGTCAGACCAAGAGCCCATCAGTAACCTCCAAGATCCTTCTGCTACCATTCATCCTATAGCTGGGAGACCTGGCTCTGCCCCTCACATGCCCCCAACTACCTTTTATCAGTTCGGGGCAAGACAAAGTCAGCTGAACCAGGTTTCAATTGGACAACCAGGATATAATTTCTCCAATCCTTCCCAACACTTCCAGGGGCAGCCTGTCCAGCTTGTATTCGCATCAGCGCCTTCCTATCAAGGAATGACTCAATACCCTGTTCCTAACTGGAATACGTTAGCCACCTCACAGTTCCAGACATCTCAAATGCCCCACTTTGCAGCATATCCCCAAGAGCAATATGACTCTTATTCAAGCACAAGGGATGCCATCCTCCAACAACCAGGAATGGCTGAACTATGGCAAGAATTCTTAGCCACTCGCTGTAGTCATCCCATGAACACATACCCAGCATAACCAACTATTGGGGATGAAGACATCTTACCCCCGAACTTTGCAATGCCATAGTTTGAGAAGTATGTAGGATCTGGTGACCCACGCGCTCACTTGACACATTACCAAACAATGATGAGAGCATTGGGGATCAGCGAATGAATGATGGCTAAGCTCTTTGTTGTCTCCTTAGGTCACCCAGTCAATGAATGGTACAGCCACCTCCCACCAGACATAGCTACCGATTAGAATAGCCTCGCTCAAGCCATGCTGGGGCATTACGGTTTCAACTCTCAAATAGAAACCACGATGCAACATCTAGAAGCTATAAGGCAGGAGCAGGGTGAGAACTTTAAATCCTACTATACATGCTGGATGGCCACACAGGTCAGGCTTAAGGCACGCTTAACTCTACCAAAGATGATAACCAAGCTTCTGGATGGTGCACTGCCAGCATACAGGAACAAATTTGGATCAAACACCTTCCAGAGCTATCAAGAAGTGTTTGAGAAGGCAGATAGGATGGAGTACTTCGAATCCTTGGAGCACTTCGAATCAGAAGGCCACTAGAATGACACATGTTAGATTATGTAATAATTTAGCTTTCAGCTACTTTGCCTACAAGGCTTTTGTATTTGTAAAGTGAACTTTGTTTGCTTGCTTGATATTCTATCAATGACATCACGCATTCTCATAAGCATATACATACTGCTTTTAGCACATGTGACACATCATTACATGAAATTAATTTGGGTATAAATGGATTTCCCACAATAAATTCAAATGATTTGACTCCTGTGAGAAAGTGAGAGATAAATACATGTACTTAGACAATGTGTGATAGCAATTGCCTCATCATACAAAGATGAAAGATCAATGGAAAGATCTCTAAACAGAAACGTCCACTGACTCACGCAAAGATCAAAAGGATCGAAGCTGGGATAAGGCCAAAATGTCGACCAAGCAAGTGGAGACCAAACAACTGGTGCAATACCACAAGGAAGGAGTTACATCGTTGAACATGTCAACAACTCCATTACAACTAGACTAAACAACTAGCGCAATGCCACAAAGGAGTCAAATCATTAAACATGTCAACAACTCTATCACCAAACAACCGGCACAATGCCACGAAGAAGGAGTCAAATCATTGAACATGTCAACAACTCCATCACACGGATCCCTATCATTCGTGGGATAATCCAACAGAAGTCAATGCTAATGAAAAAAAGGAGTCAAATAGTTGAACACGTCACCAGTCCCTTCACACGACTCACTACTATTTGTGGGGCAATCATCGCACCATCAAAGGAAACACCGATAATCAAGACTCATCATCACATACACCTCAAGCCAGCAAAGCCACACGAGTACCAACTAATCGATCAGAAACGCTGAACGATAACTAAAGTTATCCACATGGACAGTGGCTGATCTACCATACCTACCAAGTTAATCAAATCTTACACAATTGCTATCACGCATAGGTGAAAGAAATAAATCAATAAAAAGCGGTACGACCAAGAAAATAAATTTGTATTTAGCCGGTCAATTAACACTCGATTAGTTGAGCAAAAATTAAGGCTTTTTCAAAACACAAAAAGAATAGTACGCTGAGTTGAAAACCCGAAAAGGGTGGCTCATGCAAAACTTAGGACATCGAGAGAACCACATTGGCTAGAAAACTTGAAAGGGCTAATTGATGGTAGGAGTCAAATCATTTGAAACATTTATACCCATGTTAAAGTTCATCAATGAATTATCATTTTTGCTGAATCTTTATGCATATGTTTATTTTGATTGCTTGCATGCCAATGGTAGAATATTGCAAGTAAACATCCACATAAATAAAGAATAAACAAAGAAAAAAAAGGGGTCTGCTGGATTGAAAACCTGAAAGGGCGGTCCAGGCAAAAATTAGGACAAGGTTTGATAGATTGAAAACCCGCAGGGTGATCTATGCAGAAATTAGAACCAACAGCAAATTCATCATCTTTTCCTTAAAACGGTACGTGCACTACATCACATACTTTTAAACACTTCAAGCAAATGGCTTCCAAGCAATCATCACCGGCACATTACGAAATGAACGACTCATCCAGACTTTTCTCAAACCAGATCCAAGCTTTGAACTCGAATCTGATTCAACAAACCCATGGTCATCGCTTCGAGAAAGTCATCCATGGAATCCTCAACAGGACAAACCCTAGGGGTAACCAAGCGCCAGCAGGAGGGAAGACTCTTCAATGAACGAGGCCCATGACACTTACAAAAGATGAACATGCATCATATAATAAATATTGTTCATGCATAAAGTCATTCATACATGCATACGCATCATGTCATTTACAGGTCAAGGCAATGCTAAACAGTGGCAATGCCATTCCAACAAGAATCTCCAACCTCCACATGAGGAACCTATAAGCAAGACGATGGCCCATTCAAGCCTAAAGTCAATTCAAGCCTACTTAGGACTCTTTCATGCAGCATCACAACATCACAAAAGTCTCCCAAAACAACGGAGTGGTCATCAGGACATCCTCGAAAATCTCAAACTCAAATTTCCACATTTATCATGGGTCTGAGGAAAAATTTCTCAGAACCCTCATGTTTTGATTCTTGATTAAAAGGGTAAAATTTTTGCTTTCAGCAATCTCAATCAATGAATTAAAACATATGTCAGATATATCTATTAATAAAATTCCTCATTCTTGCAGGTACTCACAAGGGGCATCCACCGCAGACTTTCTACAGTCTATCCAAGACTTTCTACAGTCTGCATTTCATTCAAGCTTTTTTACAGTCAACGAACTTTCTACAGTCCTCTTTCTCTAACTTTTTACAGTCACTAGACCTATTACGATCCATGTTTTTCAGACTTTTTACAGTCACTGGACCTATTACGGTCCACATCCTTCTGACTTTTTACAGTCAATAGACTTTCTACAGTCCACATTCTTTTTCCAACTTTTTACAGTCAATAGACGTTCTATAGTCCACATTCTTTTTCTAACTTTCTATAGTCAACAGACTTTCTACAGTCCACATTTCTTTTTCCGACTTTTTATAGTCAACGGACTTTCTACAATTCGCATTTCTTTTTCAGACTTTTTACAGTCATCCGAACCTTCTACGATTCAAAATTCCCTGACTTACCACAGTCACTGGACTTATTACGGTCCACATTCCCTGGCTTACAACAATCACCGGACCTATTACGGTCCTCCCTTTTGTGACTTATTACAGTCACCGGACCTACTACAGTCCTCCCTTTCGTGACTTACTACAGTCACCGGACCTACTACGCTCCTCCCTTTCGTGACTTACTACAGTCACCGGACCTACTACGGTCCTCACTTCCTTGACTTACTACAGTTACCAGACCTATTACGGTCTTCAAAAACCTGACTTTCTACAGTCATCCGAACCTTCTATGGTTCAAAATAAAAACTTTCTACGGTTCAAAATCTGAACTTTCTACATTTCACAACCATCCCACATCGGATTTCAACGAAGACTCATAGCAGTCAACGTATCATCAAAGGCATGGAGCACACGGCTTTCATCCTTTCCCTAGCAGTTCCGAGAATCAAGGTCAGCTCCTAAGGGGTAATCATCGCCAAACGGGTAATTTAAAAGGGGCACGGAGAGACCAATCCTCGATAACATCGCACCAAGATGGAAGCTTCCAAGCATCATCCTCAAAGAGTGCCAACCGCGACTAGGCAGGTAATATCTCTAAATCCCGCTGATCTTTCAATCATGAGACCATACTAATCTCATATTAGCAGTGATCCCACGAGGGGCAGTCTGTGAGCATGAGATTTTTATTCCTGACTCGCGAATTCAATGATGAAGCTATAAATTTCCCTTGTTAGCATTTCACATTTTACAAGGTCCCGAAATCACTCAGAAATCATCTGCCTCGTTTCTTTGGACCTTCCTTCCTTTAAAAATTCCAAATAAAGAAGAAAAGCCCATTCCTTAAGTCTATATCGTCAATGATATTGGACAATATCGTCAATGATATTGGATAATATCATCAACGATATTACGATATCGTCGATAATATTGCCCAATATCATCGACGATATTTACCTGGTAGCAGACCAAAAAAGTTGGCACCGAAAAAACATTTATTGCACACCTATAATTCAGACTTTCTGTATATATATATATATATATATATATATGTATGTATGTATGTATGTATGTATGTATGTATGTATGTATATATATATGTATGTATATATATATATATATATATATGAGTTAAGCATAATAATGAGTTAAGCATAATAAGCAATGCAAGACCACTAAGAACACATACAGAATCTCAACTAACTTTCAAGAATTAGTCTTAAGGAATCTGAAGTGGGCCAGTAATGATCATATTTTGAGGCTGTAGCTTATGCTTGATTCCAGTGTATATCAAATAACAAGGCAGACTCTTAGGCGAAGAAACTTTCCACATCAAACTTAAAAATTCCCTGCACAGCTAGTTCTTCAAGCAATATTTGTACACAAATACTGCTTCTTAGAGTCAGAGCACGTATGTGCACCAAATCATAATTTTTGCATGCCCAAATTTCTTCAGGCAGCATACAGAAAGAGAAAGAGCTATTGGAGGTGGGCACAAGTATAAGGTGTTCATTGGCAAAATCAGGGTAATGAGCTACAAAGTGGTTCCTGCAGTGGTCAAGATTCTATCTCACCTGCTTTTTGTTTCTCATTACATCCTAAAACATCTATCACTACTCTAGTTCTTCACTTGAGCTTACACAGACCGCCTACCTCCCCACTGAAAACAATTTAAACTAACATCAAGTAAAATATGGGAAGTGTTTCATAACTAACTCCCAATTTTTCCAAAATGGAATCATGGTTCCTCATAGATTCATCTTACTCTATCTTAATTTGCACCTGATTTTTCTTGATTTGCTCCATTACACAATGAGTGTTGAGATCTAACAAGTTGGACCAACTGATAGGAACCCAAACACGCGCACGCAATAAAATAGAGAAACTAAGTTGTATTTGGAATTTTCTCCACTATACCAGAAGATGGTCACTTTACCGTCTAAAAGAAATAAAAAGGAAAAGAAAGATAAAATGGATTGAGATAGAACCCAAATTCCCCCTGAAAGTTTCACTTTCTTCTCTACTCTTCGAGTAGGGCCCAAAGCCCCCAAACTCACAAGAGCCAAACAACATCTTTTGTCCTAACTCCTGCCACACTCAGTTCCTTCTTTTCCGATAAATACTACATTTGTATACAAAAGTGCCCCTTACAGTTCATTGACCTTTATTGCAAACTTTAAAAACAACTTAACCCCAGGCTGCCTGACCTCCGATAGCTTGTTTCTTATAACATCTGCAATTTAGGAATTTGAAACTCCAGATTTTGAATAAAGCCTAAAATCTAATTGGAAAAAAAGGTTTCTGAAGCCCAAGGAATATTTGTTTGTGTGCTGCAGAAAGTAGTTCTGGCAGTGACATAAGCTTTTTTAATGGAAGTGAAAATTATTTTGTTACATCTTCTGAAAGAGAGCTTTTGAGATCAGTTCAACTATCACATCTCTACACTCCTTGGCCATAGGTTTTGACTTGAGACAAATCTGATCGAAAAACACCAATAATTTAGCCCCCTATAACCACAAATTCTAGAGTAAAGAACTCAAATTTATATGCAGTAGATATCAGCAAGTGAGGTGCAAAATCTTCTACTTCCATTATCTAAAATGGGAAAATTAACGCTATTACGGATTTCAGTAATTTTTATAATCTCATAAACGGTATGTTATGAGAAATCTTATTGAAAAACTGGAAACGGCAATACCTGGATTTTTTCTGCTAGGATGTTGAGACCGTAGATTTCTGCCGCTCGAGCACTGGCAATGGCGCCCGTTTCTCTAATACCGCTTCTAGCAACCATCTGTTCAAATTATTTTTAGAATTTAACTCGCTGTAATTAAGGTTGGTAATAAATGGTCCACCAAGGTTTTAGAAGATACCTGAGCAGCACCGGCGGTATCATCTGTGCTGACTCTGATAACACCTAACTTGTTCAGTGTCTTTTCACAATGCGAATGCGCCTGCAAAGTCGAAACTATTTAATAAATTCGAGACTAAATTATGGCAAAAGCAAAAAAAAAATTAGGACCGCAAGAAATTCCCCCCAGAAATATCAATAGCATTTAATAGACTTAATATTGCCAAAAGCAGAATCAGATCAAAGTTTGGGCGAGCGCGAATGAATGACTAGGCATATCACCTGGGGGTGGCTCAAAACATGTGTCAAGTCCTCCTTTTTGACACCTGGCAATCCTAATAGGCAATGATTGACTATCATCTGTACCTCTCCTACTATATGCAGCCTATGCCTGAGAAGCAAGTCATAATTACGATGAACACTGCCACCAACCGAATCCTCTATCGGGAGTACCGCTTTGTCGACCAACCAAAGTTCAACAGCCTGCTTAACAACCCAAATAAGACAACAATATATAGACACGGCCAATTCCAGCTACACAAACCTTAAATGCAGCTTCAAAATCTTCGCACGGGACAGTTTCGCACGTGGGGTACGCTTTCAGTGCAGCAGCCTCACTATATGCTCCCGCTATTCCCTAAAGTCAACCCCAAAACCAACATAAGAACAGCAAAACAACATAAAAAAATTAGCCAAGAAAATTGTTTAACTTCTTACCCGATATGCAACTCGTACTTTTGAACCATTATCACGTGAACAACAAGAATCGGTCGCAGTTAATGGTTCTGTGATAAACAGCACAACGCAGTGCGAATGCGTACCACTCATTAAAGTCAAAAAACTTTCTTAAATCATCGTGATAGAAATAAAAAAGCTAAGAAGTACTACTAAACTTTCCCGAAGATTAACAAATTCATATAACTTGAAGCAACTTATCAGAGATTCTTTGTTCATTTTTTATCAAATATAGAAAATAAAAGCTTTTTATGCAAGGAGGGTGAATCTTACTCTAATACCAGTATATGCAAGCTTTAAGTATTTCATTCGACTCCGAGAACTAATCAAATGTAAATAAATGGATTTAATTGGATTAGAAAGTAATGCCTGATTGCATCCTTAACATCTTGGTTAAATATAAAACTTGGCGCAAAGAATATCATAATTCTTCAGCAAAAGTTATTAAGAATGGTAACTATGCCAACAAAATTGCCTGATAACATCACCAAAAACTAACCTACATTACAATACAATTGATAATTTCAGCAGCCTCAACATAGGAAACAAAAAGGGGCAGTCTTATACAATAATTCATCAAACAACAATAAGTATCCATTGACAAGAAAGAAAAAAAATACAAAAACAGTGGAAGTAACTCACTAGGAAGAAGGCTCAACTCGTTGTGAAACAAACTAGACCCAGTGTCCTCAACCTTATCAATAGCCCCTGAAGACTCAACCTCAGAAGTAAATGGCTTCTCATCTTCAACAGGAGTGAGAGCTCTATGAGCTAAAATAGTTGAACAACAGCATTCAAGTTTATGCAACCTATCAAAATCCCAATCCAACCCAGACCCACATCTCCAAAACCTCAAATCTGACCCACCCACATTAGGTTTAGGCCTAACAGGACTAACCCAGATGGATCCGGCAGCTTTTAGAGCCATGAAAAACAATAAAAAACACCGGCTTTGATGGTAAATGCGCATAAAAAGGGAAGAATCATGGGAAATGAAGAGAAGGTTAGTTGAAGTAGGGGTTTGGTGAAAGCACGTAGAAGAACATTGTCAAATGGACTCGTTGATTTTGACCCGGCAATGTAAATAGAAAATCCTAAAATTCCTTCTTCTTAGGTAAGGTAATGGAGTAAAGAAATGGCATTTCTGCTGAATCGAAATCGAAAGGCCAATTTGGTTTGGGGTAGGTAAGTAGAATGTTGGCTACACGTTTCATCAGCTTCTAAAGAAAAAGGGAGAAAGAAAGATACAAATTTTGCAAAGAAACATGGGTCGGCCGAAGAAGAAAACTGAAAATAAAAAATGGAGTTTCCTTTCATTACAATTGTATGCATTTAATGTGCATCATATCCTATCTCTTCCCCAGCAGATGGCGGAAGACTGCGATAACAAATTGCACGTAAGGTAACTCAACCTCGGTCTTAATCAGACACTAATACTTTGGTTACCCGTCATTTATCAAGAGATATCATGTTATCTCAAACTAATTTGTAACAATTATTTGGACGTCACGTTTTCATTCCATTAAAATTATGGAAATTTAATAAAGATGAAATTAAATAAAACTTTTTGTCATTGTTTACGCATCAACTCGAAAGTCTGAATACAATTTGATACTTTTAGAATCCAGATTGGGACAATGTTTGATTAAGAAAAAAAGTGTGGTTAGAAAAGTAGAAGCAAGTTGAGGTTCATCATTTAAATTTGCTTTGCTGTTAGTTGTACCTGCCCTGACAATTGTTGGATGCAAGTCACACCAATTTCTACAATTGAGAAGAGCTCACCACATTTGACTAATAAATCATTCTTTTGTTTCACCAAATATTCCAAAATTGTATCTTTTCTTTTTAAATTCAATTGTTAATTGTGTGCAAAAGATTACAAGTATGTAGAACACCTATAATTTCTTAATAATCTATAAGTTAATTTTTCATTACACTCCAAAATATCTTATCATCAACTCTGTTATCCAATTTTTTGGTGTATGTGTTAAATAAATGTTAAAAATTTCAAAAATATATTATTTGAAAGAGATTTTGTATTCTATGAATTTGATGATAACAAATGCATGTTGCATTTTATAATTTTACCAATAACCTCACCCTAAGCACACGGTAAGGTTGAAAAAAAAATACTTCCATTAAATAGATAAAAAAAAATTAAAAATAAGAGCTTTTCCGAATTTTTGTAATGGTAAACACTATCAATCTATTTTGAATTTTAACCTTGTAATGTTAGTAATTTGTCTACACATTTTTGGTATCATGTTAATCTCAATTTTATCTATATGGTATGGTGTTGTATCATTTGAAAACATACAAAAAGGCATTCTTTAAATTGATAGACAAAATACAAAATCTTGACGTCATCGTCTGAAAAGTATGAAGTGTATAACCACTTTTCATTTTATTTCTCTTAATATTATATCATTGAAATACATAGTGTTATTACCACGAAATAAATAGTGTCCAATTTTTTTTTCTTAATATACATAGTACATCTTAATTTAATTTGGTTTGGTAAATGTTATAAAAAATGTCCAATATTATTGTAAGTTCCAATTTTCATTTAACACAGTAAATTAAACTAATGTAATAATATATAGTGTAGCCGGTTGGAATTTAAAAAAACCAGCAAAATGACGAGCCACGGTTCTATATGAAATGTTACATTTGTATTTATATAATTAATTGAATGACATTTTTAATATAAAACATTATAAATCATGTTTAATTTGTAAAACTACCTGTTGAATCTAGATCTCGGATAATGTTGATACTTACTGCAAGAAATATCTTCAGATGTAAGTCAAGTAAGTATTAAGTTTAAAATATCACCATATTCTAATCTACAATTAAAAACTTATATCTTCATCAGAAGCTACAATGATCAGAATCAGCAATATTTATAAGAGTGAAGATTACTCAAAGGCTAGAAGATTATCTCAAAATAAAAGTATCCTCTAAGCCAGTTAACTGAATGATGAATTAAATGTGAGATATTTATTTCAAAGTATTTTAGAAGCAAATTTCAAGGCATCACGCGAGTCAATTTCACCGTGCCAATGCATTTAATTCAACGGCATAAAAAGAGTATGATTTATGAAAAAAGGATAAGTCAATGTTGACAGCAAAGAGACGAAATTACATTTTCTCCCCTGTAGCATATAACGCGTGTGAGGACCCTTTTTTAGTAGTTGCTTCATACCAATACCATATCTTCACCTCTAAACAAAGAACCAAATAAGTCTAAACGTCTTGATTAAAACAATATTTAGTCCTTAAGTTCCTTAGTGATAAAGGTTTGATTTGAAGAGTACAATCGGAAGATATGAGCTATAGTCCAAGTACAACAGGAAAAAAATACAAGCCTATATAAAGGAGCAAAGTTCCAACAGAAGAATATGATGAAGTTTTATAAATTTTAAAGAGCATTCAAATTATCTCTCAATATTTTCTAACTTCACTTTCAATCTCTAGCAAACAAACATTTAAACTTGTTTGCAATAGAGTCTTACTGAAATAAAGTTCAGAAGCTCAAAATTCTTTTATTCAATCTTGTAAACACTTGCTTTGTTTAAGTTAATATGAGGGAGCTCAAATACACTGTGATGACTGTAATTTGTGTGCGGCATAGCTTAGAGCCTAAATATTGTGAAGACGGTATTCACTTATTGGTAAAGCTCAAAGCTGGGTATTGAGGACAGTACTCAAATCTGTAACCAGCAAAATTGTAATGGTTTGTTTTTCCACCTAAGGGAGAATTAATAATGGATCAAAGATTGGACAGAGTCTCAAAGGACTGGATTAGGCAGAGGCTAAATCAGGATAAAAACTTTGTGTTTGCAATCTTTACAACCTTTACTTATTAATTGTTGCATTTAGAAGTTGTTAGATACACAAAATGTTAAATTAAAGAGACTGCGTCAGATGACATACTCTGAGAAAAACTAAAAACTAGTTTTACCCAGTGATTGCATCATAGGCTATTTCATTAATATTTCGCACAACCTCTAAAGTGAAAATTCAAAAAGAATCCTTCACCTCCCCCTCACTTATTATTCATCCTTACTAGGTCCAACACTATCATCAACTATGATTTTGAAAGACTTAAAATATGATTTCATTTTGGTTAAGTACTTCTTTACTCGCATGAACGATCCAAGTGAGTTTTTGTATCTCCTGAACTTGTCAACATTTCTCTTAACCCCTGAATTTGGTTAAAGTGTCATGGTCCGAGTTTTAAATATAATATGTGTCAACTTCCGGTTGATTTGATTTTTCAAAGTTGTCATTTTTGTGTTTTTTTATATTTCCAATCAAGTGATGACAAGTGAATTTCAAGAAATAAACTCATGTGCTATTATGAAGTTTAATGAATCAATTCAAAAATCTTATATCTATTCCCGTTGAAAAATTATTTATTCACGTATGTGCATGGTTTAATGATATATTTTTTCCAAAAAAACAGTAACAATCTGTTAGTGGAATTATCATAAAAATGACAAAAATATATTCCAATAAAGATCATTAGAAATTACATGTAAACATCAAAATATATAAATAATAAATGAATAATCTATTATAAATGAAAAATTGAATTACCCAAAAATCTTTAATTGAATTAAAGTTCATTGCATAGGTCTGAAACTTCAATTTTCTTAAGAAAATTATTCAACCACTAACAGTCAATTCGTCTTTCAAGCAGAGACAGTTTTATTGTGGAGGCCAATTTGGCAGTCACCTAAGGCCTAAAAAATCTATATACATTTACATTTGACTGCTGATTAGTTGACTATTACTATTAAACACTACACTTCCATTGATTGAGGGTCTCATAATATACAATTTGGATTGGGGCATCATAATTGTTAAGGTCGACCCCGCTCCCAAGATACAACCTCAAGGAAAAAAATCATCTGTCCCCATCTCTGTCTCTCATTCAAAAATTGCCAAGTATCATTTTTAATGAAATAAAAATTGAAAAAATAGGAGAGAGAAATTAATATCTATTAAAATATAATATAATATGACACTTGGCAGTATTTTGAATGGGGGACAAGGATAAAGACAGAGAAATGGGAACAGAGGATTTTTTTCCTAATAGTAGGTGAACTCAACCATGTGAAGAACAATATATCGAACCTAAAGCTAAGTAGCCTTCACTTAAAAATAATGAAAAATTTGAGGAATATTTTTAGTATGAAAAAAATAAACCACATAGTACGCAAGCACAAAACCCAAATGGATTTTATCAAGAGAAATAAAGTATCAAAAATTAAAGCAAAATTGTGTAAGAATAAGGTGTTGAATTATTAAAAGAAAAAAATATATATATAATTTTGATGAGATGTGAGAAGAAAGTGTCCCCTTTGTGTATCTATATATTTTTCATTTTTCTAGTTAATAAACATAGAGAAAATAACAAATCCTTCTTGCTTTATAAAAATTTTCTGCTCACTTTTATCCAACTTCTGATCTTTAGATTCTTAGAATTCCTTCCTTCGGTGATAGCATATACACTCGGTTGAGTTCGCCTAACGTCTGTTGTTATATCCTGAGAGACAGTTTGCCATACACAGCGAAAATCTGTTTTAAGGAAATCGATTCAAGCCACAACAAAACCGTTTCATTTTTTCAAGTAAAAGATTTATTTCGGTGTTTCATTATTTTGTATTTAATTTTTATTATAATACTTTAATTTTTACGATTTCCATGTACTATGTATGTAATTCAAGTTACTTATATTTCCTTTATTGTTTTTCTCTCTATATAAGAATTATTCATCACAGATTTCTAACAATCTTAAGACAGATTTTTTTTAAGTTTATATTCTTAAAAGAGACGAACAAAATACCTTGACTTGGAGTATCGTGACTTGGATTACCGTAACATTAGAATACCTTAA
Source organism: Euphorbia schlechtendalii (assembly GCA_949673415.1). Lineage (NCBI taxonomy): Eukaryota > Viridiplantae > Streptophyta > Magnoliopsida > Malpighiales > Euphorbiaceae > Euphorbia > Euphorbia schlechtendalii. The sequence continues at coordinate 19,376 of CATIWQ010034569.1, forward strand.
TTTCAGACAAAAGTATTGGACTTAATTTTGGACAATCTTTTAATTGAACTTAATTTGGACAAATATTAAAAGAGAAGTTGACAAATATAAATAAATAGATAAATAGATAATAATATAACTATAATAATAAGTTTATTTGGTGTACGTACAATTTATTTTTCTTATTTGTTATATTAATTGTATTGTTATTTTGAAATTATTCTAACTTTGGCTTGTTTGGAAAATTTTAGAAATTATCATGGCTAATCAGATCCCACAGAATGATGAAATTGCTCAAAGTCAGAATGAGCAAAACCAAAATGGACAATATGGTCCAATTGGTTCAGTGCCTATTAGTACAACACCGGTTGCATCTGTACTTGTTGGTGGACTAACTGCTTTTGGCTTTGTTGGTTTTAGGCCAACTACTTCTGGATCTACAAATTCCGGTCCTCCTCGAGGAAATGAAACTGAAAACTTTTATAGTCAAGCTAACCAAAATGGACAATTCGATCCTAATGGTAATGAACTAAATGGACTTTCTAATTCTGGGCTTGTTACTGTATCAGAAAGACCAGAAAAATTCAGTGGTGTGAATTTTAAGGTATGGTAACAGAAAATGTATTTCTACTTGACTAGCATACATTATGATAGATTTGTGAAGGAAGATCCTCCTGTTGTACCTGAAGGAGTGGTTGATCCTTCTGTTAAATCTGTTGTTGATGTTTGGAATTATTCTGATTTCCTCTACAGAAACCATATTCTTAATGATTTAATTCCTGAACTATATGAAGTATATAGTGTGAAGCGTACTGCTAAGGAACTATGGGAATCCCTCGATAGAAAATATTGAACTGAGGATGCTGGCACTAAGAAATACTTAGTTAGTCAATTTCTGGATTTTAAAATGATTGATTCCAAATCTGTTGTAAGTCAAGTGCAGGAGCTTCAACTTTTGATCCATGCGATGGAGGATGAGAAAATGGGGACTAGTGAACGATTTCAAGTTGCTGCAATTATTGAAAAATTGCCACAAAGTTGGAAAGATTTCAAAGCTTATTTCAAACATAAGCGAAAGGAAATTTCCATTGAGGATCTCATTGTTCGCCTACGCATTGAGGAGGACAATAGAATATCAGAGAGAAAATTTTCTATTAATCAAGCTATGGCAAAGGCCAACGTGGTGGAGGTCTATAAGGATTCTGGAAAGGCAAGAAATCTGGTAAACCCAAGTCCAAAATGGGATCGAAAGGAGCCATTAACAAGAAATAAAAGTTTAATGAAAAATGCTTCAATTGTCAGAAAATGGGACACAAGTCTTCTAACTGTAGATTTCCAAAAAGGATTGACAAGAAAGAAGTGAATATTGTGGATGGAATTACACAAGATGTATCTAACATCGACCTTTGTGCGGTAATTTCTGAAGTCAATATGATTGACTCAAACCCTAGAGGGTGGTGACTTGATACTGGTGCTACCCGACACATGTTGTAATAAGGAATCTTTTGCTGGATTGACTCTTGTTGAGAATGGAGAGAAGCTTTTCATGGGAAATTCTACTACTTCCAAGGTGAAAGGACACGGAACTGTGATTCTGAAAATGACCTCCGGCAAGGAAGTAAAACTACAAAATATCTTGTATATTCCAGACATTAGGAAGAATCTTATTTCTAGGAGTCTTTTAAGCGTACATGGATTCAAAATAGTGTTTGAATCCCATAAATTTATTGTGTTAAAAGCATGGGGGAAAGGGATACGAATGCAATGGAATGTTTAAATTCAGTTGTATATCTTGTAAGCATGGTTCTATTAATATGAATAAGAACAAAGTTTCTGCTTATATGATTGAGTCTTCTAATTTGTGGCATAGTAGACTTGGACATGTTAATTTTGATACGTTACGACGTTTAATTAACTTAAATCATATACCCACATTTCATATTGATAAAACACATAAATGTGAAATATGTGTTAAGACAAAATTGATCAAATCTTCCTTTAAATCCATTGAAAGAAATTCAAAACCACTTGATTTAATACATACTGATATTTGTGACTTGAAGTTTATTCAATCAAGGGGAGGAGATAAATATTTTATTACCTTCATTGATGATAGCACAAAGTATCGTTATGTATATTTACTTAAAAGCAAAGATGAAGTTATAGAGAAATTTGTACTCTATAAGAAGGAAGTAGAAAATCAACTTAATAAGAAAATTAAGAAGGTTAGAAGTGATCGTGGTGGTGAATATGTCACACCATTTGGTGAGTTTTGCTCCCAAAATGGAATTATTCACGAAGTAACACAACTTTACTCTCCTCAATCAAATGGAGTAGCTGAACGTAAAAATCGTACTTTAAAAGAGATGATGAATGCAATGTTAACCAGTTCTGGTTTACCATAAAACTTATGGGGTGAGGCTATTTTATCAGCAAACTATCTTTTGAATAAGATACCATGTAAGAAACAAGATAAAACTCCTTATGAATTATGGAAGGGTAGAAAACCTTCATAAAATTATTTGAAAGTGTGGGGGTGTCTTGCAAAGGTAATGGCTCCATTACCTAAACGAATGAGAATAGGTCCAAAAACGGTGGATTGTGTTTTCATTGGATATGCTAAGAATAGTTATGCATATCGGTTTCTTGTGTATGAATCTAAAAATCCTAAAATACATAAGAACACTTTGATAGAATCAAAGGATGCTTCATTTTTTGAAGATGTATTTCCATATAGGAAAATAAATGACGTGTCAGGGTTCAAAAGATCTCATGAAATTATTGAAAGTGATGGTCAAGTTTATCAACAAAACATTGATAACATTGACAATCTTCCACCGGTAGTTGAAGAAGATGATCAAAATTCTCAAGAAGAGAATGAGACTGATCATGAGGTAGAACCCAGAAGAAGTAAAAGGAAAAGGATTGAAAAATCATATGGTCCAAACTTCTTAACATATATGGTTGAAGTGGAACCTCAAACATACATAGATGCTATAAGCTCCACAGAAAGTCCCTTATGGAAAGAAGCCATAAGGAGTGAAATTGATTCTATATTGAAAAATCATACACGGGAACTAGTGGACCTTCCTCCGGGAATAAAGCTACTAAGTTGTACATGGATTTTCAAACGAAAGCTAAAAGCTGATGGATCAATTGACAAGTACAAGGCTCGTTTAGTCATAAAAGGTTATAGATAAAAAGAAGGCCTTGACTACTTTGACACTTATTCTCCTGTATCAAGAATAACCTCAATTAGGATGATACTTGCAATTGCTGCTTTGCGAAATCTTGAAGTACATCAAATGGATGTGAAAATTGCTTTTCTTAATGGAGATCTTGAAGAAGAAATCTATATGGAACAACCTGAGGGTTGTGTAACTCCGGGTCAAGAAAAGAAAGTATGTAAATTGGTGAAATTTTTATATGGTTTAAAGTAAGCACCAAAATAATGGCATAAGAAATTTGATGATGTCATATTGGCTAGTGGATATCCTATTAACGAGTGTGAAAAATGTATATATATCAAAAATATAGATGATGGATATGTTATTCTATGTTTGTATGTTGATGACATACTCATTGTTGGAAGCAATGAGAAGATGGTAAAAAGTATGAAAAATATGTTAAATTCAAGAATTGACATGAAAGATATGGGACTAGCGAATGTAATTTTAGGCATCCAAGTTAAACGTTCACCTTACGGTCTCATATTAACGCAGTCACACTATGTGGATAAGATACTAGACAAGTTTAACAAAGGTGATTTTGGTATAGCCAAAACACAGTTAGATGTCAGTCTACATCTATCCAAGAACAAAGGTGAATGCATAGACCAAGTGGAATTTGCAAGGGTTATAGGTTGTCTAATGTACCTTACAAGTTGTACAAGGCTTGACATCGCTTATATTGTAAGTAGTTTAAGCAGATTTACGAGTAATTCTAATAAAAGCCATTAGAACGCTATCGTGAGAATACTAAGGTATTTACGATATACTTGTAATTATAGATTGCACTATACGAGAGAACCTGGTGTGCTAGAAGCATATTCCGATTCCAGTTGGATAGCTGACATTAAGAATTCTAAAGGTACAAGTGAATATGTATTCACTCTAGGAGGAGGAGCAATTTCATGGAAATCCTCTAAGCAAACGATTATAACTCGTTCCACGATGGAAGCTGAGTTTGTAGCCTTGGATAAAACGGGAGAAGAAGCCTAATGGCTACGAAACTTCTTAGAGGATATTCCTGAATGGCCTAAGCTTGTGCTTGCAATATGTATACATTGTGATAATCAAGCAGCGATTAAAAGAGCACAAAATGTGATGTATAATGGCAAGTCGAGACACATGCGTCATCGACATAGTACCATTAGACAACTGATCTCAACAGGAGTTATCTCTATTGGTTTTGTAGGATCAAAGGATAACTTAGCGGATCCGCTAACCAAAGGGTTAAATAGAGATCAAGTTGAAAAGACATCTAGAGGAATGAGACTAAAGCCCATGAATATATAAGGCGCTATGTGAAGGAAAACCCAACCATGTTTGATTGGAGATCCCCAAAATCTTGATTCAATGGGATAACCTAATTGCATAGAACTTGTGAGGTCACTGTGGAGGTAAACCCGTGTCCATTCCTGTGATATAAACAGTGATAAAACAAGTTAAGGGTAAGCAATGAGAATGCTTTCAATGATTTTTTGTGCATCAATGTTTGGTCAAAAGAAATCACCTATGTGAGAGTGAAGTGGGGTCGCTTCAAAAGAAACTAATGGGGCTTAGTTATTTTAAACTCTTGCAGAACCAGGAGATGTTCATGACCACACGAACATAACCATGAAAACCAAAACTGAGTCAGAATTAGTATTTGTGTGAGGTATATCATCATTTACCTAAACGGCAGAATAGTTCAAGGACATCGCGTCTACTAGTCAGACAGTAAAGTAAATATGCTTTCACAATGGAAGGTTCAAGGCTTATAGTCCACCTATCCTATTCAAATATTGATTATATAATGCTATCACCGAACGAATCTACCTTGTTATTATTTTCTTTTATTTGGAGGATTGTTGAATTATTAAAAGAAAAAAAAATAATATATATAATTTTTATGAGATGTGAGAATACGACCAATTAATGCTTAATTTGTACAAATGTACAAATGTCAATGAAATTGAAAAAAATGAGGAGAAGGTATCTGCTTATTGTCCCCTTTGTGTATCTATATATACTTCATTTTTCTAGTTAATAAACACAGAGAAAATAACAAATCCTTCTTGCTTTATAAAAATTTTCTGCTCAATTTTATCCAGCTTCCGATCTTTAGATTCTTAGAATTCCTTCATTCGGTGATAGCATATACACTCGGTTGAGTTCGCCTAACGTCTGTTGTTGTATCCTGGGAGACAGTTTAGCATACACAAGGAAAATCTGTCTGAAGGAAATGGATTCGATCCACAACAGAACCGTTTCATTTTTTCAAGTAAAAGATTTATTTTGGTATTTCATTATTTTGTATTTGGTTTTATTATAATACTTTAATTTTTACGATTTTCATGTATTATGTAATTCAAATTAATAATATTTCATTTATTATTTTTCTCTTTATATAAGAATTATTCATCGCAGAATTCTAACATAAGGTTTATATGGAGTATATGGCATTGACATGGTTTAATTGGGTTTGATGGAAATTAAACACATGTAAAAAATCAAATTTAAAATTTTAATTTCTAATTCACCACTAACACGTTTCAAACATATATTATACCGTCCAATAGCTTTCAATGCGTAAAATAAATGACATATTTTATCTCATTAAATCATAAATTTTCCATATTATAATATAGCCTCAAATTGATAATTTACATCATTATCAAATATGAAATATTTTTCCAACACAATCACCAGCAAAGTTATTACCATATTTCTACATGTGTTAGAATAAATGAGTGCCGACTAGCTAGAAATAACAAAATATATTAGTTTAGTATAGAACTGTTCTTCAGGCAGGCCGTGTTTGATAGATTTTCTAATAAAAATGTTAACACAAGCCCATACTTTAGAACTTCAAGTTCAGGTCGGCTCGATCTGAGCTTACAAGGTCATTTTTCAAGTCCATTAATATTTTTTTTTATACTTATTTTTAGTAAACTAAATAGAAAAAATATAAAATATGTTTAAATTTAAACATAATTGCATTGTTTACTTAAAATATTTAGTATTTAATAACATTTATTGTAATCAAGTATACAAATTTAATAGAATAAAATGTAAAATCTTAAAATAATAATAAATTTAATGTATAAATATATAATAAATAAATAAAATTATTCGTCGGGCCGGGCTTGGGTATATATATGAAATCTAAACCCAATCCATAAATTTCGGGTTTTGACGGGCAAGGATCCAGGCTGAGCTTTTTTAAAATGAATATTCAAGCCCGACCCGCGTACTAGCATAGTTTAGTAACACATCTTTAATAATTTTACATAAAGTAAGGTTGGAGTTACCCACTTTTTTACCAAGTTAGTATCACATTAGTCATATATTTTGAAAATCATTACTAAAAAGCAGGGCGGCCCTAGGGTGAGCAACGAGTGCCACCGCCCAGGGCCCATGTCGAAAGGGGCCCCAAAAATAATGTTTTTTTTATAATTTTAGTAGTTAATGTTAAAAAGATAAAAGTAAAAAATAATTATTAGTAGATGAAATGGTAAGTAAATTGTTATGGATGTGAGAGGTTATGAGATCAAATTTTGATTTTCACAAAAAGTGGTTAATTTTTGTTATAATTTTTTACCAATGATCCATTTTATTAATCTGTTTATTATTTTGCCTAGGACCCTCAATTTGTCAGGACCGGACCTGCTAGAAAGCCAATTGTCCGCAACAGAATTTGCAACATAATTTGGCTTCTGCAACTAAAAGTTTGTTATAAATCATTGATTTTGTCATAGTGAATGTACATGGTATCATTTATCAATATACGATTAGCTTCAACAATGACACACATCTCTCTTAAATATAAACCTGGACATGGGCCAAGTTGGGATGGGTTCGGGTCAGTTCAAACCAGGCCTAGTTATAAATGTATTAGCCCAAGTCCAACCCAACTAATAAAAAATAAAGGTCGAGCTTGGACCGGGCCAAACCTCTATAGAATAATCAAAACTCGAGTCCGACCCGTGAGTGTATCAATTAATTTATTTTACAGAAAAATATTTTTTACTAAAAAATACAGCGAGCTTCATCATGCATGTATTACTTCTTTGTTATTATCAAATTGCGTTTTATTTAAAAGCTTAAAAGAAAGGGGAAAAGCCTTTCCTTCTCACTGTAAGAGAAAGGGTAGATCTAGTAATAAGGTTGAGTCAAGCAGATAACCGAGTCTATTTCCCTTGTCCTTGTCTTTTATGAGAAAAATTGGGTAGACAAAAAAACTGAACTTTAGATGCATGCTAAATTCTACCAAAAAAACTGAAATTTAGCCATGTAATTATTTTTAATACATACATTCATACATATATTTAATATATTAATTAATATTTCGAACCAAATTTTATTATGGTTTATATATATATATATATATATATATATATATATATATATATATATATATATATATATATATATATTTTAGGCCGGGCGGACCGGATTTAAAATTTATTATGAAACCAAGCTCATAAGATATTATATTCAGGTCACTTCGGGTTTGGACCTACCCCATTCCCTTATTAGTTTGTCCAAACTTATCCCATGCAGGGCATGCATGGATGAGTCCGCGAACTGTCGGGCCCGTGCCAGGTCTCCTTACTAGTGGTCTCATCACTATACTAATTTGCTGATTAATCATGTACTAGTTGCATGTAACAAAAAAAATTAAGGGTCTATTATCAAATCTTCGTAGATCAAGTATAAAGGTAAGGTATGATTTTGCCTCTTTTTCTCCAGGTTGTTTGTTATTCACATTACTCGTATTTCTCAACTTCAGAATTCATATTCCTAGGTTACCCTTATCCATTGATATATACATATTGTCAAAAAACGAGTCAAATTCTAATAACTACATCTTCAAAAACCACATGGGCGATTAAGTAAAAATTTTGTTACTTTGGAGAAGGTTGAATACATCGGAAGTCGTTAATCTTGTTCAATATTGTTATTTTTCTCCTGAACTTTTATAAGTTGTAAATAACCCTATGAATTATCAAAAAATGAGTAATTTGCTCATTTAATGTTACATGCCAATATCTGATCGGAGATTGATTAATCTAGAAAATAAATTTTTGAAAAAATCAAATCAACCAACACATGACATTGAGAAAGTGGATTAATACACTTTTTACAAGTTCAGCTCAGGAAGTTATTTGAAACTTTTGAAAAATCAGGAAAGAAATTTACGTTTAAGCCGTTCACGGAACACTTTTTTTTTAAAAAAATTTATCTCATTTGGGCTTACATTAAATGGAAAGAAAAATCCCCAACCCACCCCGGATGTGACTCGAACCTGGTACCTCTAGAGTTCACAGCTTCCGTCTTAACCACTAGGTTAAGATCTCAGTCACAATTCAATATGTAATGACACTTGATGCATTAATTCTAATTAAATTATATTTTGCATCCAGCATCAATTTTATTCCCCGTTTGAAATACTTTGAGTAACATGGGGCATTACATTTGATTTTCTTTCGTTTAGTCTTAACTCATGGAAAATATGTTTCATTATCAAATACGCGTATAAAAGAGACACACGGTTGTAAAAATAATTATAAACAAATGAGATTGAAAATTTAAACAGAAAATAAAAAAGAAACAGAAAGACGTCAGAAAATTTGAATGGATCGAAAATCAGTTGGGATTTGGTCCATATAAGTTCGGACATACTTCCTAGTTGTTAGTCTTATTCAAAGTCTATGTCTTTGACTTGTTTACTTTTTCCCTTTTCTTTTCTAATTTTTCAATTATGCCCCTCACCTACTAATCGCCATTTTTAGTGAATGTTATTCTTCCTAATCATTTCCAAATTTTATAACTAAATTTATTATACTACTGATTCAATATATTGAATTATTGATTAACTAAATTCTACTATTAAGTCTATACATAAATAAAGAAATTAGCATTTGCACCTATAATGATATTTTTACAATCTCCTGTCATTACATATATAAAAAAACAAAAAAGTAAACTAATTGTAATATAAATTACAAATTTACGCATTAATATATTTTGATCGAAACTAAATTACAGTTAAATATTAAATTGAATTTGTGGTTCCAAATGAAGTACAACTCATAAGTAAAAAAAGTTATAGTTAAAAAGCGTTCATTTTCACCTTGTAATTTATACCATATTTTTTATAGAATTAAAGTTTACATTTTGAATTGTGAAGGGTTGAAGATACAATATGTAACAATTTCAATTTATAGAGTATAATAAAGTTTGATGTGAAAAACAAAGCTGAAAATATCGTTACTGAATAATCAAATTAAAGAATGCACGATTTGATTATAAATCTGCAGACAAAAACTAGATGAATAAATAATATTTATATGTTTAATAATTATAATGGTTTTAACAATTAAAATAATAATTTTTTCTTACTTTAATTTTAAAATATGATGACTTTGGATAGAAATCCGAAAATCTATATTGTCAAACTATATTTGTAATATAGCTTTATTACGAAATAAATATATTTTTTATTCGACCATGAGTTTTTAACTCATGATCAAGCCATTCTGCAGATCTCAATACTTCACAAATTTTAACTCAAACTTCGATCTTTACTTTTTTTTATACATTTTTTCTATAATCTTTTCAGGAATTCTGGTCCTAACAGCAAATCTCACTATATACTCCTATTTTCTTTTTTTAAAACTCTATTTTACAGGATTTACAGTGTTTTCACTTCATCCATGTTCAATATATTTACATTCTTTAAATTAGATTTCTTAAAAATAATAATTTTTTATTATCATATCAATATCTATACATAATTTATATTCTAACTATATACAAAAATATAAATTATATTTGTGTTTTTTTATTTATGTTAGTAAGTTTATTTGAAAAATTTCACGTATTATGTTAACTTTGTAATGTTTGTTTGTATTATTTAAAACTGAACTATGTTAATGTACATTTTATTTTGTATAATTTAAAGTTTTTCTAGCTTTTGAATATCAAAAATAAAAAAAGAACTACAAAAATAATATACATAAACTATTACCGGCACATATAAATATACAAATTTTATTAATTTACAAAATATATAAATGTAAATTAAGTACAAATATAACATTATTAAATTCATTATTAAAAATAGGTATTTTTATGCAGAGGAAATCTTTATTTAAAAAAAGGCTTAATACATGTTTAGCTACCAGAACTTGTTTCAAAAAACCTGCCACCCCCCTGAACTTTCAAAATGATCCCGTAGCTCCCTCAACTTTAAAAAAGTGACCCCGTAGCTCCCTCAACTTTAAAAAAGTGCACCACTTTGCTCCCTCAATGTCACGTGTCAACTTCTGATTGGAGGGAAAAAAATCAGAAAAATTGCATCTTTGAAAAGTCAAACCAACCAGAAAATGATACGTGGCATAGAGGGAGCAAAGCGATGCATTTTTTGAAAGTTGAGAGAGCTACGGGATCATTTGTTTAAAGTTGAGGGATCTGCGAGATCATTTTGAAAGTTCAGGGGACAACAATTTTTTGAGATGAATTCAAATAGCTAAACATATATTAAACATTTAAAAAATATTATATAAAAGATGATTAAATTATCATATTTTCCATATCTATTCTCCGTTTTATCAACGATGTTGTAATAAAGAAGGGTCGGATTGTCTCTGTCACTTTTTTTTTTTTTTTTGTTGATTTTCCCTATTTGGGTGAAGGCCCGGATTCGAATAGAAAAAATATATTATTTTAATGTCAAAACAATTAATAGAAAAAATATAGTAAAAAATAAAATCCACGGCCTCCCTGCTATGTACTTCCATGTCAGCAATAGAATCACAAAAAGACGCGCCAGATTGCGTGTATCTCGACTCTTTGCACACTCTTCTATGAATAAACCTCAGCAAAGACAAAACTACCCTCTCCTTCATTTTCTTTATTCCTCTTCCCTTCTCCTCCTTTACCCAGTCTAAAACTGAACTAATCGCTGCCGCAATTTCCACCTTCCTTCTTTACTCATGTCTAAGCCCTTCTCCCCAGCGGCGACGCCGGCAATTAAACCCGAAAACTACGCTCACAGTCCAGTCCATTTCGCCGTTGTTTTAGGTGATCACACTACTCTCTCCCGCCTCGTTTCTACTCTCCCTCGCCTCACTGATCCTTCGCAGATCCACAACGAGTCCGACTCCTTGAGTCAGGAGCGAGTTTCTGATCAGATCTCTGCTGTTCTCGACCGTCGCGATGTTCCTTTTCGCGAGACTCCGCTTCATCTTGCTGTGCGGTTGAATGACTTGTTTGCTGCTCGAGCTCTTGCTGCTGCTGGTGCTGATGTTTCGCTTCAGAATTCTTCCGGCTGGAATCCACTACAGGAAGCTTTGTGTCGTCGGAGCTCTGAAATTGCCACGGTTCTGCTTCGGCTACACCACCGTTCAGCCTGGGCCAAGTGGCGCCGACGTTTACCGCGTGTAATTGCCGTTCTTCGTAGAATGCGGGATTTTTATATGGAGATTTCGTTTCACTTTGAGAGCTCTGTAATTCCCTTCGTCGGAAAGATAGCTCCGTCGGATACTTACAAGATTTGGAAGCGCGATGGGAATCTCAGAGCAGATACTTCGCTTGCCGGCTTCGATGGCTTGAAGATACAGCGAGCTGATCAGAGCTTCCTTTTCCTCGGCGACGGTGACCAAATCCACAACGTTTCTCCAGGCTCTTTGCTAGTTCTGAACCACGACGATAGGAAAATATTTGATGCATTTGAAAATGCCGGAGCTCCGATGACAGAGTCTGACATTGCAGGATTCTGTTCTCAAACAAGCGTTTACCGTCCTGGAATGGACGTTACAAAGGCTGAATTGGTAGGCCGGACCAATTGGAGGAGACAAGAGAAGACGGAATCAGTAGGAGAATGGAAAGCAAAAGTGTATGAAGTGCAAAATGTCGTCTTCAGTTTTCGATCACGCAAAATCGCTCATGGCGAAAACGATGTCGCAGGGAGCGAGCAAGTGTTACCTTTAGAACTCGATGAAGACGATGATGGGTTCTTAGTAGCTGAAAATCCGAATTTTGGGTTTAAAAATGACAAGAGAAGACACAGCAGTTTTGTGAGGGAAGACAGAGAGTGGATAACAGTGGGGAGAAACAGTGTGGATATAATTCCGTCTTCGGCGGCCATGTCTGCTCCGCCTAGAAGATCGATGGTTACATTAACTCCTACACCGCAAACGAAGGAAAAGGAATACGTGGGGAGAAAGAGTGTGGATATAATTCCGACATCGGCGGCAAAGTCTGCTCCACCTAGAAGATCGACGGTTACAATAGCTCCTACACCGCAAACCAAGGAAAAGGAATACGTGAGGAGTCTGAGGCCGTCTGTTTGGTTGACGGAGCAGTTCCCGTTAAAAACAGAGGAGTTACTTCCGTTACTCGACATTTTGGCCAGTAAGGTAAAAGCCGTCAGAAGGATGAGGGAGCTGCTGACTACAAAGTTCCCGGCGGGAACATTCCCGGTCAAGGTAAAGACTCTCATTGAGTTGCGGGGGCCATAGAAGTGGGGACCTGTATTACGTCTTTATTTATTTTTATTCTTTTTATGGTCTAAACAAGCAACGAACAAAAGCGGTGTCTCCGTTTTATGATCAGTGGAGATTGGGAGAAGAAGCTTTTGTGGGGACCACCGCCTGTGATGGTCGGTGTTTGCTGTCTTTTTACTCTCTCTGGGACCCAAAATCTTCTTAGTTTTAGGACAGTTGGGTCCCGGTTTAATCCCTTTGTTCTGAATCAAGAAAATGCTACTCCACCCTGATTCAGAAGATGCGTTTTTGCCATGTTGATGAATGTTGGCTTGTGTTGAGTTTCATTTTTGCTAGTGCTTAGTTAATTTATGTTAGAAGTATTTTGGTTTGAAGATAGATCCACCATACTTGAAGGAGGGTTGATTTTAATCTGTAAAGATTTCTTTGGCTTGATTTAAAAGGCTTATTCTTATCTCTTATCAATCTCTTAAGCTTGATTTGGTATTGCTATTGATTTGTAGTAAGTTTGCCTTGAGTTTAGGTATATAGTTTTGGGGTACTTTTCACTTAAAAATGTGCTTTGATTTCTTGCAAAATTTCCCTCATTTAACAAACTGAGATTGAAGATGGGTGAAGAGGTCCCATTGAGTAATCAGATTCACTTAAAAAACGTTAAGCTTTGATTTGATGCTAAGGCGAACTTGTAACGAGGTTTGATTTGGTTGGAACAGTTGGCGATTCCAGTTGTTCCTACAGTGAGAGTGGTGATAACATTCACAAAATATGTAGAGCTACAACCAACAGAGCAATTCTTCACTCCACTATCAAGTCCAAGGCACTTAAATGGAGGAAGGGTAGCATCAGCATCAGAGGATGAGCAGAAATCAAGTAGCCATTACTCGTCGTTACCCTCATCTTCATCCTCTGGGTGGCTTCGTCGAAACAATGCCCAGTCTGTAACCAAGCTGCAGAGCTGCCCTTCTTCTTTAGGACAACAACGGGGTGATCCGTTTGCTATTCCTAATGCTTATACATGGTCAACTGCGGATGACAAGTCTACTAAAATGAAGAAATCCAAATCAGTAAGGAAATCTAACAAGTAAACTATACAAGCTACAAGGAATCAGAATTGTTGATTAAATGATTCAATTAATTCCATGGCATTGTTTTCTTCTGGGCTTTGCAAATTTTAGTGTTATTGGCCTATGATTATTTCATGGTCTTATTGGGTCAACTTAGTATTCTATTAATTAATCAGATTTGAATGTTGCTTCTAATTAAAGTCATATTTAACAAATTCGGTTCCCATGATTCATAGGACTCGATTATTGTGCATCACTCTTTGTTTTCACACGCATTAAACAGAATTATGTATAATTTTTCGTGGTTATGTTGTCCACAATGCCACATTAAGTAGGTATTGTTGTTTAAGATTAAGGTATGCGTAGTCGTTTCGTTAGTGGTTAATGAGGATGGTGGAGTTATATTATATTGTCGTCGCCTAATCATTAGAGTAAAGTATTAAGATGTCAACGGCACTTGTCTAGCTGTACACTCTACAACTAGAACGTACGGATGAATATGAAAAAATCATAAGTTGACGGTTATAAAAGTAATTAGACCTGATCATGGGCGAGCCTGATTATACAATGAGTAGTTCAAGTTCGGTCAAATTTATAAATAAAATTACATGTCGGGTTTCGGGCTGGGTTGGGTTTTGATAAAATAATCAAAATCCAAACCTGTTTTACAAGCCTATTTAATAATATTTATTTACAAACATGTCATAATATATAATCCAAAACATTATTTATAATAAAATAGTTATCACAAAAAATGAATTTAGATGTTAACTTTACCATTAAATTTTTTTTTCAACCATTTTATTTTTCTTTACCATAATTATACAAAATAAATTATATATTTTTAATATATAAATTAATATTTCGGATCGAACGGGTCAGATTTGAGTTTTAATATGCAAACCAAACTCATCTTATATTAAACTTGAACCTCTTCAGGTACAAGCCAAACATATTCTTCAATTACTTTGTCCAAACTCATCTTATGAAGAACGGGGCATGGACTAATCCTGCGGCTGACATCCCCGTCTATAAAAAATGTGAGGCTCCATGCTTTATTATACAAATTCGTAGAAAATCATGTGCCTCCTCACAAATTCTAATGCTCGGACAATGATAACAACATATAGTTCCTATTCGCTGTAAAAAAGAAAAAAGCAAAAATATAATAAAATAAAATTAACTAAAAAGGAAAATCAATTAACATTTGAATTGGTTGTCCTAATTCACCAAAGTTGAATTGAAATCCAATGTAGAACAGCAGATTTTAACATAAAATCTTCAACCGCCAATTATTGAATATAACAAGAACTAGAAAAGTAAAGAGTATTAAAAGAAGAAATCTTGAGATTCCAAACAGACATAGTTTGCTTCACAAGGAGGAATCAGATGAGTTGGCAATTCTAATTTCAATTATTTTACTTTTTCAAGTATGCAAAAACTGAGTTAAAAGACAGCCCATCTACAGACCAGCAGCTGTCCCTTTCTTTTCATCAAAGTTCATCTGAGCACTCAATATCCTTCTCTGTTCATCATCTTCCAGGCCTTCTCTCTCTTGATCTGTTCCTCTGAATCTTGAATCGGTGAGTTATTCCGATTATAGATCTGGATTTGTTTAGTTACTTGGTTTTTATATCAGTTTCAGTCTTTGATAAATTCAATTACTGGGTTTTATAAAAGTTTCATTCTTCGATATGTTCAATCACTGGTTTTACAGAAGTTTCGATCGTGGGTTAGTTCGATTGCTGGTTTTGTCGAAGTTGCAATCTTTTCTTATTGTTTGGTATGAAAATTTAAATGTTTGATAGTTTTCATGTTAAAATAATGGTTGAGAAGGCAGAAACAATGGCAAGTGAAGCACCGAGTTGGGCAGATCAATGGGGAGCTGGAGGAATTGGAGCACTTGAAGAAGAAAAAGACGCAGGCAACAAGAAAGACGGCATCAACAAGAAAGAAGATGGCAAAAATGGATTGAATAAAGCAAAAGCAGCTGCAGTTTTAAGCGCACAAAAAATCAAATGTGGTGCATCTAATAGCTTCAAATGGGTCAAAAACAAGTGCCAGAAGAAAGATTCCCCTAAATAAGAATAAGACCTCCCTGACTTTGCTTCATTATTTGTGTTGTTGCCATCTTGTTTTTTCTTTACACATTAATTCTCCCTGTTACCTGGAACATCCCATCTCACGGAGATTTTTGTGTCGATTGTGTTGTAATCGTGTTATGTTGTCTATATAGTACACAATTCATGTATGATCTCAATTCTCAACTCGAATCTGTTCTATTCATCGAAACTCCAAACCCTAAAACATATGAATAGCAAACTTGACAAAAAGATTCATGGTTGAATTCGAACTTGAGACTTTCTCAATATCTGTCCCTGCTCTAATCATTCAATATTGCAGCAGAATATTCCTTCAGACACACAGTAAACTGCCGAATTAACTATGCATTCATTATAAAGCGAAAAACATACCAACGAATCTGAATTAATGTATTAAAGAATAGCAAAATAGAATGAAATGAACAGAACATTAAACTCATTGAGACTGTTAACAATTTACATCTTCCTCATGAATTGGGTTGATGTTAGAGGAACCAAAAGTATTCTCTCCACTGTAGATCATGTAAAGAAAACCATCTTCGTCCTTGTTGTCCTCGTAGATTGCAGACAACAATGCAGCTGCAATAGGGACAAACCATGAATTACCAATACAGACAGTTGGTGGACATTGATCATCATTTATACATTAATTGCTTGTTAAACAATACAATGAACTTTACCAGTGGGTGGCAGTGTGTTGTTGACAAAAACAAATATAGCCTTATCGGCACTGAGATCCATCCATTTCCGAATAATATAGACGAATTGCCCCACAGTCAAATCATCTGGCACCAGATATCTGAACTCACCAAAAACAAAAAAAAAAAAAACAAATAGTATCGATACTTGCATAAAAGGTGGTAAATAACACTGATCACGTTACGGCCACTATCCAGCATGCAAAACAATGGACAAAACTCAGTTATCATTTAGAATTTTGAGCTAAAAATGCTTTTCAAACCAAAACGAACACAACCTGGAAATAGGCATGTTGTCCAATGCTTTAAACCACCAGATTTAGCAAGCGTACAAATAATGTACAAGAAGAGAATGTGAAAGCAGATAATTAAGATTATAGAAAACATAGTATGGTACTGACTTTTTCTTCTTAATATCAGGAACATCACTCCTTTCAGCCTTCTCCACTATTACCTGCAAAACATGATGCCACGTTTTACAATGCTTAAAAAAGAGGAAATCATAGGCGAACCAGAATCTTACCGGGATTCTATCAGGATACTTCTCCCTAATGCGGATACTGTCTGCTTGTCTCCTTCCTGAATAGAGTATAGCAAGAATCCACAAATCAAAAAAGGCAGTTAACACTGAACAATTCAAAGATTTGAGGGAGAGACGAACCAAGAGAGCGTTCAAGCTTGTAGGAACTTTTAGCCATGGTTAAAGTAAGAGCTTTGATTACACCTGCCTGCCAAATTTCATACATGTAAACACCATAACCCTTCATATTAGAAAAAACTTGAAAAGATTGAAACTTGGATGGCATACCTAAGAATAAGAAAAAAGACAAAACCTGGGGGATTGATTAATGGTTGATCAAATTCGAAGTTGACGACAAGTAGAGCTCAGAGGGTCAATATTTATAACATAAGGGAACATAGTTTAGTTATTGAGAGGAAACTTAACAGAGTATGAGTCAGATTCCAACACGAAACCTAGTCGGATTCCAATTCTTAAGAGACCAGACCAACATTGGAATGCCTCTATCTGAAGCAAATTCAGCTGTTTCACTACTCGTGCTGTTTTAGGATTTGGAAATTTGCTTGCCTCCAGTGGGCCTCAAATTAGGCCTTCTCTTGATTGCTTGATACTTTCCCTTTCAGCGGATAAATAATGGGGTAATTAAATCATGTATACCTAGAAAAATTGCTTTTACGATAACGAGAAATTAATATTCATTTTTTCATTTTATTAGATTTTTTTTGCTTTTACCCCTATTCCTTTGTAACTACCTTGTTTCCTATCTAATTTGAATTTTGCAACTTCAAACCTCCATATTTCACAAACCGTTGGTATTTTTTAATCGACGCTTTAAAATATTTTATTCGTTTTAATTTTATCTTTAAAATGACACACTTTGAATTTATCGAAAAAATAAAAAATTTATCGCAATCTTATTTATAGTTTAATAGCTGTATAATAAAAATCATAAATTTTCATGAAGACGTTATACAATGTATAACAGTGGTATAATGTTATTTAAAAAAAGAATATATAGAATACATTATACCACTGTTATATCATGTATAATGACTTCAAGAAAAAGCAGTAAAAACAGGTAATAAATATACAACTATTATAAATGTATAAGACAACGTTAAATTATTTGTTTACTACGAAGTGGGTTTTGTTGTAAAAATAACCACTATTGTACCATGTATAAGAGCTTTCATACCAGGTTTAAGGTCTTCATGTTATTATTTTTATGGGGAAATCGGTCATATTATGAACATAAAGGAGAAAAAAATCTATATAAATTCATCATACAACTTTACACCATTTATAAAGCCTTCATGAAAATGTAGTAAAAAGCAATGTTATCAATACCGTACCGGACACGATACCGGTGAAGCTAATGGTACGTGGTATGACCGGTGGTAATACCGGATTAATGAATTTTTTTTAAAATAATGTAGTATTTAAATAATAAATATCCTTAACAAATTTTCAAATTTTAATTCTAACAAATCTTTATCAATTCTAAAATTTTACTTTCTTTATTTTGATTTTGAAAGGAAACGTAACGATAAAAGCAAAGAACTTGAACAGGAAACTTTTAAATTAAAGTTTGAAATTTTTTTTAAATACCGGTTTAACCGGTAGGATGCGGTTTTCTTCAAAACCGGTAAAGTACTTCAAACCGACCGTATACCCGGTCGGTACCCGGTTTTACCGCTTGAACCAGCCGGTACGGTACGGTTTCAATAACACTGGTAAAAAGGCATTATACCACAATTATACACTGTATAAGATTGCGAAACATTATTTTTTTTTGAAAAAAACAAAGGACAAACAAAATATTTTAAAGCGTCAATTCAAAAAAATCAACGGTTTGTGAGATATAGAAGTTTGAAGTTGCAAAATAAACAAGAGAGAGAAGGTAATAGTTATAAGGGTTCACAAAATCAACTTAAAAAATGGTAAAAGGAAAAAATGTTTCTCCTTTTTATGTAAAAGAAAAAAAAATGTTTTGCAAAATTATGGATTTGTAGAATCTATATTTTAATAAGAAAAATATGGCAAATAAAAAAAAACCCATAAATAATTATAACATTTGTGTTTGGTTACATTTATTTTGGCTCTATTGAGAAGAGGGCAGGAGTATGAAATTAAACAAGGCTCTGTTACCATTAAATAATAATTATGTATATATCCAGTTACGCATGTATAGAGATGGGTTGGTATTGTAACCAGATGTCACGCCAACTCGCAAAATGATAATTTACCCCTCAACTTGTCAAGAATATATCTACTTGTTCAATTGTTCTCTTAATGTCACGTGTCAATTTATAGTTGAAGAAAAATAATTCAGAAAATGATCATTCTTAAGTTAAAACAATCAAATTCTAATGCGTGTCCGAGAGGATTAAGATTTGTCAAGTTTGGGGTTTCTAGTCTTTTGTAAGTTGGGTATCATCCGAAAGTTGAAAATAACTGACAGCTTATAGCTTATATATTAAAATTAATTGGGAATCAAGCCAATTATTTAATCAGACATAAATGTCCGATAATGAAGCGAATACTTTGCTCTATATTTGACAAGACAGTCGCCGCCGCGGCACCACCTGATTGTTGTCGTTCGACTTTCTTCTTCTGCATGCTTCTCAGATGGAATGGCACACCCTCTTGCTTACGCCAATTCTGACCGCGACATTGAACAGATACTTTTCTTCAAATTTA